>JAJPUD010029386.1:0-13934 GCA_023553655.1 Myrmecobius fasciatus
TATGTTTCAGAAGTTATCGGGACTTTTTTAAACAAACTATTATCAAACTGAATTAAATCAAATACAGATTTTAGAAATTTTTCTTTTCTTTCAGTATTAATGGTTTAATATTCAAACAAATTTCTAAGATCTTATACCCAGGGTAAACAATCTAACATGTACAAGGCAACAGTAATTATAAAAACCAGTAAGCCCATAAGGATGTGGCTTTTTCCTAGTTTAGTTAGTTTCCTAGATTCCAGTTGAATGTTGCAGGCAAACTGAATTACCATTTGGTTATGAGTGTACATGCATATACACATAAACACACACACATATTTTTTTTAAACTGCATACTTTCCCCCAGGCAGAGCTGCAATCCCAATCAGGCTTTTGGGAGGAAGAAAAAAAAACTTTTCTGCCAGAGTTTTAAAGATAACCAAAATTTTTTATTCCTTTCAAATTAGTGCAAACACTCAACTCCAATAAGAAATTAAAAACTACAAGTAGTTCTTTGAAACTCTTTAAAGTTTTTCAAAAAGTACTTCGGGGGCCCTCTACCTTGGAGAGTGACAGACTCAGAATCTCCCATTTCAGTAGAAACCACCGCACTCAAACACAAATAGACAAATAGACAAACAGTTCCAGAACACAAAGACAGACAAACCAGGCAGAAAAAGCAGGGCATTCCAGGCAGCATCCTGCGGAGGCCAGTAGGGGGTACTTGATGCTGCATCCAACATACCCACCGACAATCCAAAGTACTCACCAGGACCAGTTTTCCAGAACACTCAGTGCCAATTTGAATCAATTTGGGTCTCACTCTCCTGGTCCACAGAAGGAGATTACTAGAGTCCGGGGCCAAGGAACGTCTCTCGTTGGCCACCCCTTAGAATCCATAACCTCCCTCGCCCTCCAGGAATATGGACAGGCTGTCAAACCAGGCCAAAGACTAACTCTCTGGGGCCTGCAATGAAATGCCCAGGCTAGAGAGAATACAGGACAGCCAAAATAATTGGATTTTAAGAGCGTTTATTAGCTGGCCAGTGACTGAATACCACCAGTGCAAGACTAGGGGGTCAGTCCCAAAGAGTTCTATGGGAGAAGATCACAAGACTCTTTAGAAGCATTTATCACATTAAAAATTCCTTTCCCAGGCAGGCGGCGAAGTGTAACAGGGAGGCAACTTTCCTTTAAGTTCTGTATTCGTTAAGTAGTCAAGGTCTTTGGTCATCTATGACCATAGTACATCTGGAGGCCTTGTGGGCCAGCATTTCGAAATAGGAGATATCACCTGCATTGGGGAGTAAAGAACTGGCGGTGCAGTTCTTCAGACAATTCAAGCAGAGGTAACATTCTCACAGTCTCATGAGTGCCCAAGCAGGTCAGGGGCAGCATCCATTTTACCCACAGTGTCCATTTCACCTCCACTTAAGGAAAGTCTTTATTGAATCAAAGACTAAGCTGGTATTTTTTCTCTTTAATACTACTAGAATTCTTACATCACTTTCCCTAAATCCAGATCTAAACACACATACATGCCCACATTTCTCACTGGGATGATCCTGATATCATTAGGAACATTGGAACATTGTGCGATCCAGCTTGCTATATTGACCATTGGGGAGTAATTATCTCAACATTGACATGTATGGAGGTACACTAGGTAAATGAGAAGAGAGGAAAGGGAAACAAGGCAATAGGCATTAATACAGTGCCTACTATGTGTCAGACACTTTGATAGCTTTTATAGTTATCTTATTTGATCCTCACAAAAGCTCTGAAAGATACGTTGTGTCATTATTCCTATATTACAGTTGAGGAAACTGAGGCAAATAGAGATTGAGTGACTTGCCCAGTGTCTGAGACTAAATTGGAACTCAGGTATTCTTGATTCCAGGCTCAACATTTTATCCATGGTGCCATCTACCTACTTCTAGAAAGAACACTAGATATAGCCAGAACAAACAATGAAAATTGCTTACTATAGTTGAAAGGAGCTAAAATTTTCCCTGATAGATGGAATATTCACTCTGAAAAATAAATCACAGATTATAGCTTCCCATGCAAAAAGGAAATAGATCATTGAATTGATGATGTAATATTCCTTATAGAAATTCAAAAGTTTGTCATCAGAATGTCAGGTGAAGGTGCTGTTCTTCATCTTTGTTTTTGAAGAATATTAATGATATGTGGTAATGTCTTGATTTGTGCATTAATTGGATTTAAGTGAGGTATGAGATGATGTATTGAGTGGGTATGGGTGAACTGGATTTAAATTGAGACAGTCTCACACAATATCAGTCTCACACTCTCTTCTAGAGTCATCAAAGTCCAATGGCAAGACAAAAGCCAAGATGATTGGTGCCTTCAACCACTTTCTTGACCATTGGAACAATTTGTTTTTGTCTACCCTTTTCACTAGAGAAAGACTTCCTTCCCATGCTTGTAGTAATCTCACCAACTCTAACTTTACTCCTGTTGTCTGGAGTAGAGAGTCAAAGTGAGAGGTTTTAGGACTGCATATTTTGACTCAATATGAAAGAACTTTTAACAAATGGAACCTTCTAAAAATAGAATGAAATTACTTAGGAGATGGGGAATTTCTCAACAATGGGACTAATCAAGCTGAAACAGGTAACCACTTGTCAGGTATGTTGTAAAGGCAATTTATGTAATTCCCTTTCAATTAGAGGAGTTTGTATATGTATGATTCTAGGAGTGGATACTGCATGGGAGAAATAAAAACACTCAAAGGTGCCTAGTAATCTTAAATTGAAAGTAAAGAATTACCTCTCTAAAAGATAATCTGTAGCTATCCCTCATTTAACACTAAAAAAAAAACCACCAAATGAGAAGCTGTATGATGGGAAGGATGGGAGAGTTAAGATGGATATGAGAGAAGGCAGCCCACCCCAAAACATACTAACAGTGATCTTGGGATTCTGTGAGCTATGTCAGCATCCCAGGAGAATGTGGAGAGTGGGACAGCAAGAATGAGGATGAGTCAGACAGAAACAGAAAGAAAGAGTGAAAAACAAAGAGAAATAGGGAGAGCAAGAGAGAGGAAAAGGAAGAAAATGAATGAGATAATAAGTGAGATAGCAAGAGAATGAGAAAGCAAGAAAAAGACAGAGAAAGACAGAGACACAGTAAGAGAGAGAGACAGAGACACAGAGATGGTAATACAAAGACAGAAAGAGAGAGATAGTAAAACAGAGACAAGAAAGAGAATGTATACTTGTGTTAGTGTTTGTGAGTGTCCTATTGGATATGGGTGGTGACTAAGTATTGAGAATGAATATATTCCTTCTCTGGTGATCTCCAGGCTCTGGGAGGAAGAATATCCTTTGTGAAGTACTTTCAGTTGAAGATGACTATTTCCTTTTATTCTGCTGTAGCATTCATAATCTTGGCAGGGAATATGAATGCAGATTGTTTCTGGATACAATTGAGACTCTGTGTATATGGAGTAACAAAGCTACTGTGTGATGTATAATTTTGTACAACCCCAACATCTTCTATAAAATGAATTAAATGGTCTAGAATATTTTCCACTTTAGAATACTATCTATGAAGCTAGTTCCTTTTTATATAAGAAAACAGGCCCCAAAAGCAAAAGGCCTCAAATGTACAAGATTATCCCAATAAGAAAAAAAGGGAAAAGATTCATATCCCAGGAAGCTGACTTCCCAGTCATTCCTTTATTCCTTCCTCCCTACCCCTAGCTTTTCATTCTAGATTTTAGAGAAACCTCTTATTTTAGAAAAGGAATGCAATCATTTCTTGCCTCTCCCAAGGTCTAGACTGGTCTTTTCTGTTTGTTTAATAAACATAAACCAGCTTGAGCTAGTCCAGACCACCCAAAGTGATTTCTGTGTCTTTGTTCCCTTCATTAAAAGTTTGGAGCAACCTTGTTCACAAAAGAAGAAACTTAACTAGCCATATTCTGATCCAGATGGGCTCCCTTGCTCAGTGTTGGAGGTTGCTGAATCTCAACAATAATTCACATTCTCAGCTTTCATTAGTCCCCAGAAGAAGAGTTGAGAACTCTTAGCTCACTTCCTTTTTAAATCAGAGTGATAGTTAGGTGCTACAGTGGATTGAACACCTGGACTGGAGTTAGGAAGAACTAAAGAACTGAGTTCAAATGTGGCCTCAGACACTTACTAGTTTAGTAAGTCAATTAACCCAATTTGCCTCAGTTTCCTCATCTATAAAATGAAATGAAGAATGAAATTGTTGAGGGATGAGAAATGTTGAAATGTGAGAGATACCCTAACTGTGATGGGAGTCCCAAGAAAACTCCAAATGGGGTCACAAAGAGTTGGACATGTCTGGAGCAACAATCAGCATTGCCTTAGGAATTAAAAACAAACTTTTTGCTATTTTGGCTAATTTTACAGAACTTTTTTTTTCTTCCTTTTTTCCTCTCTTCTAAAAAGTATTTATCATAAGGAAAGGCTTTCTGAAAAGAGATGTATGGAGGGGAACATATTGGGAAACGTAAGAAATATAAAAATAAAACCTATCAATAAACATTATCTATCTATATGTTTATACATATGTGTGTATATAGTTGCCTAACTTGATGAAATTCCATAATAACAAGGTTGAATTTATAATGGATATTATAAGTATTGTAAATAGGATATCTACTTTTTAAAGAAAGACTTTTCTTTCTTAGAGCAGAGCAGTTAGTAATTAGAGTTTTTCTGTTTTTGTTTTTTGTTTGCTTGTTTTTAAGTAGATTAAGGATGATTTATTGTGGACTGGACTTGGATTTATTAGCTATAGGGAGTGACTGGGAGGAAAATTTCCTCCACTAATTCAGATGATCATCTCTTCTGATGCATCCTTGAAACTGTGAATTAATTTAGAGAGCTAAGGTGAATAACATTTAAAAAAAATTAATTAGACCTATTGGAGTGCCAGCCAGTATTATGCTAGTTAGTACATAAGAGAAGTTAAAAAAATTGAACATTCTATTAAAGCTTTTCTGTTTATAAAACAGGCAGCTGGCAAGAATACAAAGAGATTTCTGGGAAACTATGAGGTTATGATAAGCAGGAAGAGACTAAATAAAAGCCATCATAGAATTAAAACTGGAAGGAACTTTGGAGGCCAATAAATTTAACCCTTTCAATTTATAAATGAAACTTAGGTTGAGAGAAATTTAGTGTCTTGTCCAGAATCACTGAGCTATGAAGAGTCTGGGGCTGAATTCAAATTAAAGTTTTCCTGACTCTATGGCAAGAACGCCATTTACTATACCATCTGGTTGCCTCAACTAATTCAAAAGCAAGCAGTCACAAACACTTGAGTTCAAGTCTAACCTCAGACACTTACTAGCTGTGTGACCCTGAGAAAATCATTTAACCCTATTTGCCTCAGTTTCGTCATCTGTATAAAATGACCTGGAGAGGGAAATGGCAAGCCACTCCACTATCTCTGCCAAGAAAACTCTAATGGGGCAATGAAAGGTTGGACACACCTGAAATGACAGAAGAGCAAGAACAACAAAAATATTTCTTCCTTGGTTCTTGACACTATCCTCTCCTTTTTATTATTCCTTCATGTTATTTGTTCTCTCTCCTTTTAATGATATTTGTTTAGAGGTGGAAAGAATCTTTAATTCCTCCAGTTTACTTGGAAGATTTTACTAATATTTTATAGAAAGGGAAATTAAAATTAAATCACACAGCATAGTAGTGATAGAACTGAAATAAGAAGTCGTCTTCTCACTTCCAGTTCAATTCTGTATACTCACAACAAGATATGCTGTTCTTAGTTCCATCAAAAAACAAGTTCTACTATAGCCTAGAGATGAGATTGGTGTTCTTGTAAAATGCAGAACAAGTCCACAGAATTAATTGTTAACAGTAATGGAATTCTCCAGATTCTTAACCCATTTGTTTTCTCCTTTTAAATTTTTGGTGATCCCAGGTTCTTCTTTTGCTTCAGAGTCCCATAGGCCGGAAAATGACCTGAGAGGTCTACTGTGATGTTCTATGACACTGTAACAAAGGACAGAATTGATAAATGATCAAAGACTATGAAAAGGCAGTTTTTCAGTGAAGAAATAAAAACAATTTATAATCATATGAAAAAAATGCTCTGAATCATTATTTATTAGAGAAATGAAAATTTAAACAATCTTGAGATATCATTTTATAACTACCAGATTGTCTAAAATGTTTGAAAGTTAAGTCACAAATTTGAAAAACTAATTCATTATAGGTGGAATTGTGAATTGATTTAACCATTTTAGAGATCCTAAATTAAGTACAGAAGAGAATACTCCAGAAAGTAAATCTTGGTACTATTGGGATTAATGATAATAATTATGATAATAGCTAGCATTTATGTGATGCTTTAAGGTTAAAAAGCACTTTATATATATATTATCTTATTTGATCCTCACACCAACCCTGGGAGGTCAGTGCTATTAATCACCCACCATTTTCACAGATAAGGGATATTAGGCAAAAAGAAATTAATTCATTTGCCCAGGGTAAAATAGCTGGTGATTGTCTGAAGTAAAATTTGAAGGCAAGTTTTCCTGATTCCAGGGAAAACTTAGTAGAATTTTTGGCCCAAGTTTTCAGTATTCATAATCATAATTGTAATAACTAACATTTATATAATACTTAAGTTTGCTTCTGATAGCTTGTTGTAGAAGACTAATTCTGCCTCCAGAGTAAGTGTTTAAACTCTTTGTTCCACCTAATAATGAAAATAATAATAGGTAATATTTATAGAGCTTTTTCATTTGATATTTATATTTATCTAATATACATATATATCTTATTGTTATCTTTTATTTTTGCATTGTCTAAATCTTTCCCAGTATCCCATTGCCTCTTTTTTCCCAAAGAAATTTCCTATATCATATAAAATATTTTTTAGGAAAAAAAGCAACCAATACATTGAAAATGTCTGAGAATATGCAATGGTCTGTCCACAGTGCTACCTAGATTATTACTGTTAATAAAAATAGAGGAAATGAAGACAACTTTCATAAATTTCTGAAAATGAATAGCTTCTTGTAAGTAGTTGAATTCAGATTCCAAAGCATGTATTTAAACCAACTTTCAGAATTAAATGTTAAAACATTTAAATGTAAAACATGTGGAGCGAGCTGAATTTGAAGCTTTTAAACACAAGCACACAACTTTAAAGAGAGAAGGTGTGTCTGTATTAGTAAAGTGAAGTAGAAAATTGAAGCATATATGTAAATAATTCAAGTTGTTTTCTTTAGCTTGGACAGATTTAGGGAGATAATGGGTAAAAAATTCTGCCATTTTATGGTACATGAATTCACAGAGTTGGAAATAACTGAATTTATGATCTTAAGCAACTCACTCTCTCTCCTACCCCGCCTCCCTGTCTCCCTCCCTCCCTCCCTTTTTCTCCTTTCCTCCTTCTTTTTCCCTCCCTTCCTCCCTCTCTTTTTCCTTCCCTCCTTTCTTTCCTTTCTCTCTTCTCTCTTTCTCAGCCTCAGTTTCCTCATTTGTAAAATGAAGAATTGGCTTATTTGTCATCTCTTCTACTTCCATCTATGATCCTTTAGATTAGATTCTAGGTGTCAAACCCATAAAGTTATATGTGACCCTCAGAATTTCCAACTGCAGCCTGAATCAAATTAAAATATAATTGGGAAATATTTAACAGAATAAATAAAAATACAATAAAACAAAGATAATAATACTTTTTAAAACAAGTCAATATTTAGCCCACAGAAATCCTTACATACAGATTAGTGGTCCCTATTGCTATATGAGCTTGACACCATTGGATTAGATGACCACAATTACAATTCCTTTAACTCTTGTCTAAGTTAATGTTTCTGTAATTATAGTTAAGAGTTAGTCAATAAACATTTTTAAAAACCTACTGTGTACCAGGGGGTATGCCAAATGTCAAGGATATAAAGAAAGGCAAAAGACAACCTCTATTCTCAAAGACAGTACAAAGAGGGAGGCAACATGCAAACAATTATGTAAAACAAGAGGTATATAAGATTTGTTGAAGATAATAAATAGAAAAAAAAGGCAGATTTAAGAGGAAACAAGAAAGTATTCCTATAGAAGATAGGTTTTATCTAGAATTTAAAAATAAACCAGGGAAGTCCAGAGTCAAAAGATGGAGTGTCTCCTTTGAAGAAAAGCAAGGAGATCAACATCATTGGATGAAAGCATATATGAGAGTGTATATATATATATATATATATATATATATATATATATATATATATATATGTAAGTCAAATCAAGCATTCTTTCCACTATACTGCCTGTCACCTCAATTATCCAATGTAGCATAATGTAATAAATGTAGTTCTAGATTTGGAGTCAAGAAGATTAAAAGGCAGGGAAGGCAAAGCAGATTATAAGGGACTTTGAACTTCAAAGAAAGGATTTTATATTTAATCTTGGAAATGTTGAGGAGCTGCTAAAGTTCTTTAAATGTTGGTTCATCAAAACTACCATGTTAGGTGATTAATTCAAACATCATTATCCTCATCTTACAGATGAGAATAAAGATTCTTAGAAAGTATTGGAACCAGGACTCCAAATCCAGGTTTTCTGACTCCCTGAAAATCCAGCTCTTTTTTATATCATACAACTCCCAAACTGAGGCTACTTGAATAATTTAAGCAAAAAAGAAACACTTTGTTGTTGTTGTTCAGTCATGTTGAACTCTTCATGACATTATTTGCAATTTTCTTGGCAAAGAAATTAGAATAGTTTGCCATTTCCTTCTCCAGTTCATTTTACAGATAAAACTGAGGAAAACAGAGTTAAGTGACTTTCCTGTGGTCACACAGCTAGTTTGTGAGGTCAGATTTTATATTCAGAAAGATGAGTCTTCCTGACTCAAGGGCTGGCACTCTATCCACTGAGCCACCTAGCAGGATAAGAAACACTTTAGCCTCATTTAAATATTTTGGATGCAAGTCCCTTCCTGCTTCTTTACACAGAGACCCTATGGCCCACTTTTGATGTATTTCTTAGCTTCTTTTGTCTAAATCAGTCCCAAGCAGACAAACATGATTTCAGTTTAGAATTCTGTTCACTTTGTATCTAGTTTTACTTTTTAAGTCCTGTCTAGGATATTCCATAGACAAGTCCCTTACTTTCCCTCCCAAAGGGAATTGAATCTTTCCCTTTAAAATGTAGAGCTGTGGGATGATATGTTATTCTAAAGTAAAAACAGAGCAGCAAAGAATGAAATTATATAACAAACTAGTTATCTCTTCTGAAACCAGGCTACAGATATTATCAGTATTGCTTTTTTGAATTAAGTAAATTTTAATATAGCTTCTAAGATGCTAACCAGCAACAAAAATCCTGTTTTATTTTTTTAAATCTACTTTGCTGTTGGCTAGTATTCATTTCAATTCAATTCCATCCACATTTTTAAGCACCCACCACATTCAAAACATTGTCCAAAATACATTTCTAAACTGTGCTTTTTTTAAAGTAAAGAAGCTGTAATTGTGTTTTAAAATAAAAGCAAAACAAAAACCAAACCCCAAATCCCAACCCCAATTTTTATCTTTCTTAAAAAAGTTGTGTTTATTTTTGTCTATAACATCTGTTTTCTTTCTAGGAGATATCATGTGCTATTTTTTTTCTCCACAAAGGTCAGAAAATCTGTTTCTGCCATCACAAGACCAGTTTCATACACGAAAAAATACTTAGGTTGTTTATGTAGTCTCAGACTTTGTCTGGGTCATAACTACAATGAATCACAGCTTTATCTGAAGATATCTGGGCCCTAGCTAGAAATCTCTCCCCCTATTACTCAGTTTCTTATGCCTTAGTATGTCCCTTAACTATTGGGGTCTGGGAAATGAAAATAAATTTTGATCATATGGCAAATAAACGTGGAATTGCATTGGAATATATACACTCTTTCTCCAAGCATATAGCTAAGATGCTTTAAATATATTCTATTTCCCCAAAGATCAATAACTATCCTCTTTTTTAAAGTTTTTTTTTATTTTCAAAATATATGCACAGACAATTTTTCAACACTGACCCTTGCATGGCTTTGTGTTTCAGATTTTCCCCTCTTACCCCCCATCCCCTTCCCAAGCAATCCAATATATGATACACATGAATAACTATCTTCTGAGGCAAATGTGGTTTGGAGGAAGAGATAGATAAATAACAGTCTAGTGGATAGGTATAATCACAGTAGTGGGGGGAAGATATGCCCTAGAAAAATATTGCTCTTCATTTCTGTGACGGTTCTTAAGAGACTTAAGGGAGGGGCACAACTATAATATTCTGAAAGTGATGGCCACGGTGTTTTGCTTATGACCAGAAAATCATAAAGTAGGGGATGAGAACACTGTTGAAGGAAGAAAGCCCTTGGTCCATAAATGGGGATCCTTATTTGGTACCCGATGGTGATTTTTTTTAATCCTTTTTTTTTTATTCTGAGGCAATTGAGGTTAAGTGACTTTCCCAGGGTCACACAGCTAGGGAACGTACAGTGTCTGAGATCAGATTTGAACTCAGGTCCTCCTGACTTCAGGGCTGGTGCTCTATCCGCACCATCTAACTGCCCCCCCCCCCATGGTGATTTTATTAAAACAATGACTTCTAATAGTATGGTGTGAGTGTGTGATTATGTATGTGTGCACATGTGAGGGCATAGTGAGTGCCGACCAGTACTCTGGAATGTCTATACATTTTTTCTTTCTTCTTTAACTGCCTTTAGGAAACATGGAAAGGAAGAGCTTTCTTGTCTCCCATAATCTGAAGACGTTGTTGAACAGACTCTTAACATTTACTCAGCACCCATTATGTGATGTCCATGGGATGGTGCAAGGTTTACAAAGAAAGTCAAAAGAAAGCCCCTACCTCAAGGAGCTCACAATCTAATAAGGAAGAGAGCATACAAATAACTGCATACAAATAAACTACATACAAGATAAACAGGGTTGATATAATTTGGTATAGTTCCCCACAGGGACTCAAGAATGCCAACTTAAGAGACCTGTATTGAATCACAAGGAACCCATCATTTTTCTAGAGAGTGCAGAAAACTGAAGTGTATTGCAGACATCTTTTGCCCACTTGAACTTTCTATAATTCACTCAGGTTTGCAGCTTTGAAATTGTCCTTGATTCCTTTACCTCCCTCACATCCCATGGCCAAGTCATTATTTCAATTTAAACAGCATTCTTACGTCTACCACCTTCTTCCCACTCATAGGGCCACCATTTTTGGTCAAACCTTTATCACTCTTGGGGGGCAGTTAGGTGGCACAGTGGATAGAACATCAGCCCTGAAGTCAGGAGGACCTGAGTTCAAATCTGATCTCAGACACTTAGCACTTCCTAGCTGTGTGACTCTGGGCAAGTCACTTAATCCCAATTGCCTCAGCAAAAATCAAAACAAAAGCAAAACCAAAAAAAAAAAAAAAAAAAACCACCTTTATCATCCTCACTTGAACTACTGTAATAACTTCCTAACTGGTCTTCCTGTTTCCAGCTACTTCCCCTCCTTTTCAATGTATCTTACATTCATTCAGCCCTCAAAACAATCTTCCTAAACCTAGTATAAATAATAGCATTCCTATGCTAAAAAATCTTTAGTGGTTCTCTATTTCTTCAATTATAAAACAATAGCTGCTTATCTTGATTAAAATTATGCAGTCTGATACAATGTACCTTTCCAGATTTTTTCAAAGTTACTAAACTTTATGTGATCTACATTTTAGCACAAGTAGACTATTTGCTCTTTTCTGAGTGGGCCAGGATATGTCCCGCCTCTGGGACTTTGCACAGACTCACTTTCATGTCCCATTATCTTTATTTCTATGTTTCTGTAGGTTCTTAGCTTCCTTAAATATTTTTCAGCACACTACTGGGTGAGGATCTAACTGAAGAGCACTCCTTTTTGGGAATATGTAGAGAGCCTACAATTTTCATGATGTGTTTAATGTGTGGGAAATTGGCACACTGGGAGTTAGCCTTCTTTCAAAGTGGTTTTTTTTTTTTTTTTTTTAGATAATATGTTGGACTAAGGAAAGAGATGTTTTAGCTGCTAGGAGTTGCTGACATCCAGAAAGTATGTACCAAGACATGATCTCTGAAAAGATCACAGTTGTTGTGAAGGAGAATAATAACTGGGAGTAGAGGAGGTGGAATATTAGATTGTATGATTTGAGACATGATAATTTCTATCACTCAGTGCCAATTCTATACAATATAACTTTCTTCAAAAATGGATATTTCTAAGAGTAAGGCACAGCAAAAGAAAGGGAGGATAGAACAAAGTTTATAAAGATAATGACACTGAAACTTTTTAGAAGAATGAGTTCAAACCCAGACTTGAGGAGCTTTAATTACAAGAGGAACATAGAGAAATTAAAGAAAGAACAAATAAGGGCAGAGCATGAAGCAAAGAAAAATTTCTAATTATACTGGAAAATAATTTCCCCCATTCTCTTATGCTTATGGAAATGTTCCAAATGCACCAAATTTTATTTGTTTTTTGTTAAAGTCAGAGAAAAATTTTTTTTTCAAAAGGAAAATAAATCAAGGCAAGAGATTGCATGCCATTTTTTGAACAATTGATAGTCCAGTTTGATAAGGGCGTAAATTGTGAAAGAGAATAAACTTTGTTACTTGACCCATACTATTAGATACTATTGGGTAAGGAAACTCCCTCTATGGCACAATCCTATTTCAAGCTTTTTATTACCTGTCACCTGGATGATTGCAATAGTCTTTTAATTGACCTTCCTGCCTCAAATCTCATTGCATACTGTATTATTCTCTACATAAGTGTCAGAGATATTCTCAAAATACAGATTTGTCTGAATATGTTACTCCATTGCTCAATCAACTCCATTGGCAATCTATTACATGCTGGATCAAGTAGAAATTTCTCTCTTTGGCATTAAAAGTTCTTCAAAAGCAAGATGGACATGACAAAGGTTTGCAGTTTCATAAGCAATTCATTTTCTCTTCTGCACTATGTGTATAGAAATACATACTACTTAGGGATTAAGTTATTTGTTGCTTTGTTAAGTTTGCTTAATATATGAATTTCTATATATCTAGAAGAACTGAAAAAGAGGACTATATATATATGTATATATATATGAAATTAAGAAGTTTCATTATGTAGAGCTTGCTTTAAATGTATATATACATATATACCATAAAATTCACAATGTAATTGTCAAAACTCTCTTTGGGATTTCTTTTTCTGGTTTTCCTTTCTGTCCTATCCTGCATCTTTAAGTGTATAAATTACCCTTTTATTCTTTTTTGTTTGTTTGTTTGTTTTCTTTTTATTGGAAGGGGAAAGGGAAGAGAACAAAGCAAAAAAATTAGAAAAATACAGAAAAATCAATAAGCAGAAATTGAAATGAAGAAAGACAAGGATTCTTTGAAATATCATTTAATCTGAAAAGGAAAATTAAAGTGGACAAGAGACAAAGGAAAAAAACAAAAGAAGATAGCAAGGAAAGAAGGAAGAAAGGAAGGAGAGGGAAAAAGTAGAAAGAGAACATTGGAATATAATTGGAATACTATATTTTTCAACAAATGAATCGAAAAACCAAGAATTCCAATTGTGCTGTCAGATAAAGCAAAAATAAAAAATCACAATTAACTTACATTATTCTTAAATAAATCATTGGTGATGAATCAGTATCAGTATTAAACATGTATGCACTAAATGGCATAGCATCTCTATTTAAAAAGGAAAATTCAATTTAGTTGCAAAAAAAGCATAGATAGAAATACAAAAACAATAGTGGACCTTACTTTTTTATTCCCTCAAAGCTGGAAAAATATAACAGAAAAATAAACAAAAAAAAGAGAAATGAATGAATTATTGGAAAATTTAGAGCTAAAAGATGTATGGCATCTTTTGACCAGGAATATATATATATATATATATATATATACACATACATATTGA
>JAJPUD010029387.1:0-13932 GCA_023553655.1 Myrmecobius fasciatus
TCTTTCTTTCTTTCTTTCTTTCTTTCTTTCTTTCTTTCTTTCTTTCTCTTTCCTTCTTTCTTTCTTTCCCATTGTCAGCATTCTTTCCTGCTTGTTTTTGTGCCAGCATAGATTTAAAGTCGTTCCAAGAGATCTTTAGTGTATCTTTGTATTTAATAGACTATGTCATTTGTAGGAGACAGGCAGGATGTGAGTGATGAAGGAAATATGTGGTATGAAGTGCTGGACTGATCCGAAACCTCTTTCCTAAGATAAACATTCATATTCAGCAAAAGTGGTGGCCCCCCCAGGCAAGATAACTGTCAGGAGACTTAACATTAACATGCTAGAGCATTACACTAGGTCAGTAGTTATTTGCTGACCTTTAAGTTTAAGGGTAGCCTCAGATCTTCCTACTTTTCATCCCAAACCAGTTTCTCCCTCTTCAACTATACAATTCTGAAGTATAACTTTCTTCGTATCTATCTGTAGTCTTGGAGTTTTTTTTTAATAGTTTTAAGTTTGATAACTATTTCCCTTCATAATTCTCTGTGTTTTATGTTAAGCATATAAAGACTTTATTCTGAGAAGGGATCCAAAAGTATCAGCAGCTTGAAAATTGGGTTTTGAAAGAAAAAGTTTAAGAATCACTGCTCCATTCAATTCTATCATGCCATTTTGCTTCATCCAGATGAACTTATTTCTCCTCAGTCATGGAGTGTATGGGATAGAAGTATAGAGGAGGAAGACAGTTAATGCTGTTTTTGTAACAATAATGTTACGCACCTATCCAACCTTTAGAGGATTTCTGAGAAGCCATAGACTTAAATAATCCTAAATATCCATAAAACTAAAGCAATTCTCATCCACGGCTACAGAGGCTATTGTTTCCATTACCGATCCAGACTTCCAGACAACATAAAGATCCTAGCACTGATGATCAGAAGAGCAGAGCAAAAGATCCGACTTCTCAATAGTTCTTTTTTGTCTAGCTTTCCTTCCAATGACAAGTTTTTCCTTGGGCTTTTCTTCCTGGGAGGGTGATATCCTAAGGGTCCTGACCAACCACCTGCCACCATCACAGCTGACAATAATTATTTTCTTTACTGAAATTAATATTATTGAACTTAGCAGCTCACATCTCTACTATCTCTTATACCTGGGCCTTAAGGAGAGTGCAGCATCTTTACTGGAATTATCTTAATAAAAAGTTAGCAAAATATATTCTGAGGGAGTACAGAGGGAAGAAAAATGAATTAATCTTCACAGTTCTGGGTTTTAAGAACTGCTTGATGATGGATCATATTTTGCTGTTATCTAGTATATTCACTGCTAAATTGTGCTGGCTTGCATGTAGGAAATCAATTAATGTGCTTCTTTGGCTTTTGGAAAGATTATTGTGAAACCTTTTGTGTCTTTCAAATGAGGGTTAAATATAAATTTTGTGGAAAAGTGCAGGTGAGGTACAGATAGCCCTAGTTATTCAGATTTGTGAATTCTGGCAAGTGTACCCAGCTTGACTAATTGGAACCATGATGCAAAATTGTATTTTGTAATTTTCAAAGTAAATTGGAAATGATAGCCAAATTCTAATTTGAGAGAAGACTGTACTGAAGTAGAGGGGCTGCTGTGAAATCAAATTGTACCAGCAGCAACCTGGAACTTAGAACAGCAGTCACCCATCCAAGCTTGGCTATCGACTCCAAATTTATCCTTAACTAGTTAGAAAAGAGTTAGCAAAAGAAATAGATCATTTTAATTATGAAAGCTAGTAAAATGCTATATTAATTTTGGACAGCAACAAAGGAAAATACCAGAGTTTATCATGTGGCAATATTATCCCAACAAGAATGTTTAAACATGAATGGAAAGACACTATAATGTACTCAAAGCCAATGTTAAGAGTTTCATTCAATACACGGTTATAAAATTAGAGTATTGTGGATTACATAGACAAAATGAGCTTTGATTTTAAAATATGCTAAGGGTTTGCTGCATTTGTCTATGAGTTTTCTAGATTTAAGAGAATTTTTGAGAACAAAAAGTAACACATATTCTTCTTAGTAGTTTGGAGAGAGCTATATTTCATGGTAGGTATATTAAAGAAGTAGGAATTCTCATATATCCTTTATTTTCCTTTTGATAGTTGGAACTAAGTGACAAATTTCTGGAGCTTTTTTTTCCAAACGTAAAATAAGATGAGTATATAAAATTGAGAATTTACCAAAAAAACAAAAACAAACAAACAAACAAAAAAACATGTTATTTGTTTATTTGTTTGCTTGCTTGTTTTCCTTAATTAGCCCTAGCTGTTGACTTTGAAGTGTTTATCTTTAGGGATAGAATATTTATGCTCTCTATTTCAGTTAACTTTGTTTCTTGTAGTCTCTTATCTTTCTTTCAGGTACCATTTCCTCTGTGAGATTTATAAGGATGCTTATACTTGTTCAATGAAACACTCTGATATAACGGAAAGATGATAACTAGTCACAGAGTTCAAAGACATGGGCTCAGAACTCAAATAAGACACTTGGTGTGCATGAGCAAATACTTATGTCCTAATTTAGCTTTCCCCTGTGTTGGTTTGCTTGTTTCTCTTCTCCTAGAATTATGATTTGATTAGTCGTACAAATCCCCCATATTAATTCATATTGAGAACTACTTCGTAACATACATTCTTAAAAAAATTACCTGGCCGGGGCAGCTAGGTGGTGCAATGGATGGAGCATCAGCCCTGAACCTGAGTTCAAATCTGGTCTCAAACATTTAACACTTCCTAGCTGTGTGACCCTAAGCAAGTCACTTAACCCCAATTGCCTTAGAGGAAAAAATTACCTGGCTACATGGAGATAGAGAGGTTGTCAATTAAGAAACATTTATTAAATGAATAGATTAGTAAACTAATTTATGTAATGCAAATACAAAGAATTCCCTGCCTTCAAAGGGCTTACTACCTCCTTAACTGACTTGCCAGTGGTGATACACTTAGCATACATCAGGGGCAAGGCTAAAATCCATGTCCTCCTGAATGTAAGCTATCCCCTATTTGCTATTTTTCACAAGCTTTCATCATTTGTGAAATTATGTTTCCAATACTAGTATTACCTAACATAAAGAGTTATTGGGAGGGAAGTATATCTTGTAGTGTCCTAAACCAGAGATAGCAGTGAGGGAGAAATGTTCCTAAGTTGAGAGAAAACATTTATTAAGTACCTATTATTTTCTAGAAGTACTGCAGTTAGGTGGCTCATATTATAGAGTCCTGAGGTGAAATCTGGCCCAAGACACTTAATATAAATCACCTAACACCTAGGAGTAAAACACCTAGCAAATCACTTAATAATATTTGCCTCAGTTTCCTCATCTGTACAATGAGCTGGAGAAGGAAATGGCAAACCACTCCAATATTTGTAACCAAGAAAACCCCAAATAAAAATGCTAATATACAACAATATGCTACAAGCTATGCTTGATATCAGAGAAGCAAAAAATGTCCAAAAGCAGTTCCTGATCAAAAGAATGTTGTATTTTAATGGGGGAGATAAAAATGAAAACTACTATGTATAAAGAAGATATGTAGATATAGTTTTATAATAGATATGTGACATATACACAAATGTGTGTAGAATATGTCATATATATCATATATGTACATACATACACACATACATACAATATGGGATAAATTAGGGATAAACAATAGATTTGATCAATATTTATCCTCATCTCTCCCTGCTTTCTTCTGGAGAGACACTGAAAATGTAACAGAGTAATAGTTTGATGAGAAACAGGACATGGATGAAACTGAATATGCTTAGAAATGAGAAACACATTATTGACAGACTTAACAATGACTTTCATGTCCTTAGCCACAGGGCTAGGCAGTGGAACTTCCTGAATTCCAGATCTCCAAAGAAGTGCTTGAGAATTTCACAGCTTCCTCTGTTAATATCTCTAGTCATCCACTGATACATTGTTGGTGGAACTGTGAATGGATCCAGCCATTCTGGAGAGCAATTTGGAGCTATGTTCAAAAAGTTATCAAACTGTGAATCCCCTTTGACCCAGCAGTGTTTCTATTGGGCTTATATCCCAAAGATATCATAAAGGAAGGAAAGGGACGCAAATGTGCAAGAACGTTTGTGGCAGCCCTTTTTGTAGTGGCTAGAAACTGGAAACTGAGTGGATGCCCATCAATTGGAGAATGGCTGAACAAATTATGGTATATGAATGTCATGGAATATAATTGTTCTGTAAGAAATGACCAGCACGATGATTTCAGAGAGGCCTGGAGAGACTTGCATGAACTGATGCTGAGTGAAATGAGCAGAAGCAGAAGATCAATGTCCATGGCAACAAGACTATATGATGATCAATTCTGATGGACATGGCTCTCTTCAACAATTAAATGTTTCGAACCAGCTCCAATTGTTCAAGTGAAGAAAGCCATATACACCCAGAGAGAGGGATGTGAATTGTGGACCACAACATAACATTTTTATGCTCTCTTATTGATGTTTGCTTGCATTGTGTTTCCGTTCTCAGATTTTTTTCTTGTAGATTTGATTTTTCTTGTGCAACAAGATAACTGTATAAATATATATACACATTTGATTTTTCAAGTATTTTGACATAGTTAACATGTATTAGACTACTTGCCATCTAGGGGAGGGGGTGGGTGGCAGGGGGGAAAATTTGTAACAGCTTTGCAAGGGTCAATGTTGAAAAATTGTCCATGCATATGTTTTGCAAATAAAAAGCTTTAAAAATAAATTTAAAAAATTATCTCTAGTCATCAAGACTTAAAGATAATAGCAAAAATAGCAAACCACCTTCCAGAAGCAAAGTTGGTGGAATAAAGAGTAAATTTCCCTAACTTTCCCATATTTATGTCCAATCAACCATAAAATAGTTCCCCAAAATTTTTGGAATAGGAAAACAGAAAAAAAAAGATGAATTGAAATAATCTCTGAGCCAAGGAAACTTGGAGGATTGGCAGGAAATATTGGTTTCACTCAGGTAAAAAGGGAACACAGATCAGGGAAAGAAGCATTCCAACAAGTCAGGTCCAGTACCACCTTAGCAAACCAGTGATAGATCCTGAGCTCCAGTGTATTGGAGCAGGCAAACACTAGCACCAGGACTCTTCACATGTCTCAGCATAGCCAAGGGAAAATTAGACTCCAATTATAAATATTGACATTTTTTGGCATAACCTCCTGGGCAAACCAGTAAGCAGAAACCCAATGGGCAAACAGGTGACCACTAGTATTATACTTGAGATCATAATTCAGAATAACCCTGGGGCAAACAGGTAGCTGTTAGCAGTCAAACTACCACAGACTTTAATGGAGCTGAGAGGAAAACCAGAAACACTTCTTGGTCTTATCACACCCTGAATTCACTGACTAGGACTGCAACACAGCACTGACAAGTTGCTAGATTTCTATGATATATGGGAGTGCCAGGCATTCACCACTCTACCCACTCAGCATAGCATCAGATAAGGGATTCTCCCATGGGCCTTAGGGCAACAGCAGTGTAGAATTAGGAAAACAGCCAGCATTTGCATTCCTTGGCACAAGAAGCCTTAGATACTGCCCCTTCCAACCTAGGAGCAGAAGTTAAATTTTAAAAAGAGGGAAAAGGCCAAAACATAGAATAACACTGGCCACAGAAAATTATTGTGGGGACAGGGAAGATCAAGACATAAATTAGAAATGGGCACCACTGTCAAATCATCTATGGACAAAATCCCCCCAAAATGATGTAAAGTAGTCTCAAGCCCAGAAAGAACTCATGAAAAGAGGTAACTCAAAAAAGAGCTTAAAAACCCCATCAAAGAAATAAAGGAAAAATTGGGGAAATTAATGAGAATGACACAGGACAATGATGGGGAAAAAGCTTCAGAAGGTTGGAAAAAAGAAAAGAACCACTTTAGAAATAGAATTGGAGGAATGGAAAAGAACATCCAAAAATATACCGAAGAAAACTCCCTAAAAAGTACAACTGGCTAAATGGAAAAGAAGGTATAAATACTAATTGAGAAAAGTAATGTCTTAGAAGTTAGAAGGGCAAGTGGAAGCTCATGAGACACCAAGAATCAATCAGGCACATTAAAAAATGTGTAAAAATCCAAAGAAAATGCAAATTACCTAATAGGAAAAAAATAATATACCTGGAAAATAGAACCAGGAGAAACACTATCAAAATCAATGGATGACCTTAAAGTCTTAATCAAAAAGAGAACCTGCATAGTATCTTTCAAGAAATTTGCAAAGAAAACTCATCTGAGGTTCTGGAACCAGAGTGGAAAATAGGCATTGAAAAAAAAATCTGGTGATAAGATATGGAATAAAATCCCAAAATTAACAATCAAGGAACATTGTAGCCAAATTACAGAATTATCAGGTCAAGGAAAAAAATAATACTTCAAATGGTCAGAAAGAAAAATGCAAATGTTGGGGAGCTAGAATCAGTATTATATAAGATTTGGCAGCTGAAAAATCGAAAGATTGGAGATCATGGAACATTATATTCTGGAAGACAAAAAACTAGGACTATAACTTGCTCAGCAACGTTAAGCATAATGAACTAAGGTAAAAAAGGCTTATTCGATGAAATAGTAGGATTTTTAGTCTTTATAAGGAGAAAAACATAATTACACCAAATAATTGACCTCCAATATCAAGATCCAAGAGAATAAACAAGTAAAAGGGAAAAAGAAACCATAAATGATTCCATACAATTAAAGTGCTTACATTTCTGCATGGGAAGATTATACTTAACATTCTTTCTTCTTTTTTTAATTTTTTTTTTTTATTTTTAAGGTAGAGCTCTGTTCCTGAGGTAAAGGTGGTGCTGTCCCAAGTTTTCTGTGCAGTTCAAAACATTTGTTTTGAGCACGGGGACCTTTTGTTTGCAGTGGGTGGCTTTTCCTGTTCAGTTCAGCAAACATCATGATTTTTCAGAATCTGCCTTCTGAGTTGGGACTGGAAGATGCCCCACTGATTTGCTTCTCTACTAAGCCAGGACTGAGGGTCTTAGTTGTTGATTTGCAGTGATTAAGACTTTCTCTGGCTTTCCCAGAGTCTATCTGAACTGGACTGAACACCCTTTTTTATCCCAGTGAGACTGACCTTTCTTGAAGTTTTTTTTCAGTCTATCTTGAGTTGTAAAGTAGTTTCATTCCCTCAGACTCTGTTTAGAGGCTTGGTTTCATGTGGTTTTCAAGGAAAGTTGGGAGAGCTGGAGCAGCTTCCTGCCTTTACTCTGCTGTTACCATATACTTGAAATTCTTAAAAATTATATCACTAGTAGATATTATATCTACTAGTAGAAAGTAGAACTAGTAGATCAGTTTGAAATAATACATATACCCAGAAGGAAATAAATTTGAAAGAATGGCATAAAAATTAAGGGATGCTAAAGGGAGTTACTTCACTGAGTGCTGAAGGAAAGTAAAGATAGAACAATATAAATTATTTCACATAAAGAAGAGTTGAAAGATCAATTACAATGAAGGGAATGATAGGATGTTAGATGATTAGCATTAATTGAGCCTTACTCTCATCAGTATTGACTCAAAGAGGGTATAATATGCACCATCAGTTGAATATAGAAATCTCTCTTACCCAACAGTGAAATAATTAGAGAGGAGTTTAAGCAAAGGGGTGAAGGTGCAAATCAGGGAGACTGAATGAAGTATATATTAGGAGAGGTAGTGGATGGAAGCAAAACATTTGTGAGCAAACAGTGTATTACAAGATTTATACTCTATCACAAGGTAGAATTTATACCAAAATAATATTAACAATACTACCAAAACAATTGACTAACTAACAACTAACAAACACCAAAAATGATCACAATATATGTTGAAAAAGTTTTCACAAAATACAATAACTATTCTAATTTAAAACATCAGGATGAGAAATGAGAAAATAAAACCATTACTCTTTGTATATGATAGGATGACATGCTTAGAGCATTCTCTATAATAAAAAATACTTGAAATTATTCACATTTTAGGAAAGTTTCAGGATATATAAGATAAATCCAAAAAATGATCAGCATTTCCTTATGTTATGAACAAAGTTCCACAAGAGATAGAAAGAGAAATTTGATTTAAAATACTTGTAAACAATATAAACTACTTGGAGGTCTACCTGCCAAGAGAAAACCCAGAAACTATATGAACAAAATTACAAAACACTTTTGATACAAATAAAAAATCAAAACAATTTTAAAATATCAATTATTCATGGGTAGGCCAAAGAAACATAATAAAAATGATATGTTTGCCTAAATTAATTTTTTATTCAGTATAATATGAATCAAACTACCAAAGATATCAGAGTTAGGAAAAAAATCTGGAAGGACAAAAGATCAATAATATCAAAGGAATTAATGATGAAGAAAAACACAAAGAATGGTGACCTAGTAATATCAGAACTCAAAATATAAAGTAGTAATTTTCAAAACTATCTAGGAATGGCTAAAAAAGTAGAGTGGTAGATTAATGGAATACAATAGGTACACAAGATGCAGTAGTCAATGACCATAGTAATGTATATTTTTAGAAGGCCAAAGAACACAGTTTTTGGGATAAGAACACTAGAAGTTGAAAAGAAAAAAAAAACTGTTGGGAAAATTATAAAACAATAAGTACAAAATGAGATATTGACCAACATTTCATACCATATATCAAGATAAGGTCAAAAAGATGAATTATCTATATATAAAGGTTGAAGCCATAAGCCAATTAGAAGAGTAAAGAATAATCTACTTATCAATCTATGGGTAAGGGAAGAATTCATGACCAAATAAGAGATAGAGAGCATTTCAAAATGTAAAATTGATAATTTTATTTATATTAAATTTACAGGTTTTCATACAAACAAATCCAATACAATCAAAATTAGAAGGAAAGCAGAAATCTGAGAAATTTTTTAAAGCAAGTCTCTTGGATAATGGTCTCATTTCTCAAATTTTTGACAATGCAGTCAAATTTATAAGAATGCAAGCTTAAATGATATATGAGCAAAGGAAATTAATGAGAGCTTTTTAGATAAAGAAATCCCAACTTTATATAAGCATATGAAGAACTTTCAATCACTTCTGATCAGAGAAATGCAAATAGTAGTTCTAAAAACTTCTGAGGTACCACCTCAAACTTATCAAATTGGCTAATATGACAGAAAAGGACAAATTATAAATGTTGGAGAAGATGTGGGAAAATTGGGACACCAATACTTTTTTTATGGAGTTGTGATCTGATATAAACTTTCTGGAGAGGCATTTGGATGTATGCCCAAAGGGCATATCCAGAAATACTACTATCATGCCTATATCTGAAAGAAATCATAAAAAAAGAGAAAAAGTTGCATATGTAAAAATTATAGCTGCTCAATTGGAAAATGGGGAGATGTCCATCATTTGGGCATTTGAAAAAGCTGTGGTATATGAGTATAATGTAATACTATTGTAGAATGAAAAAATAATTAACAGATTTCAGAAAAAAAAAAAAACCTTGACAGATTTATGTGAACAGATGCAATATGAAATGAGAAGAACCAGGGAACACTGTACACCAGAGACATTGTACAATGATCATTTATGATTAACTTAGTTCTTCTCTCTCTTTGTTTTCTTCCATAACACAATGATTCAAAATAAGGTCAAAGGACTCATGAAGGAAAATGCAGCCCACATCCACATAAAGAACTGATGGACTCTGAATGCAAAGCAAAGCACTTTTTAATTTTTCCCTTTTTGAGGTTTCTTCTTTCACAACTATAACTAATGAAAAATATGGAACTATATTTTACATGTTAGTATACAGATAACATGTATCAAACTGCCCACCATCTTTGAAAGAAAGAAGGAGAAGGGAAGGAGGGAGAAAATTTGGAACTCAAAAATCTTGTAAAAGTAGATTGCTAAAAATTATCTTGATATAATTGGGAAAAATAAATTACTATTTAAAAAGAAGAGTAAACCATGTGTTTCTTGCATTCCCTATACTATAGCAACACGATGGGCAATGTCCAAGAAACAAAATTATACCCTCAGTAGAACTATAATCGTAGACAGTGATTAGTAAAATTGCAGCTGTAGTAGTTAGTTATTATATCCCTCCTAGTACCCTGCAATATTGTATTCAATTCTAGTTGCCTTCAAAACAATATTTGATTGACCTAATTCTTTATTTTGTGTTGTTGTTTAGTTGCTCCAGTCATGTCTGACTCTTCCTGACCTGATTTGTGCTTTTCTTGGCAAAGACCCTGGAGTACTTTGTCATTTTTTCTCCAGCTCATTTTACACATAAAGAAACTGAGGCAAATAACATTACAATACTTGCTCAGAGTTGCACAGCTGGTATCTGAAGCCAGATTTGAACCCAGGAAGAGGAGTACAAAAATTCTAGTTGAGTATATATTATCTCATTTGGACCTTAAAGCAATACTGTTAGACACCACAAGTATTCATCTCAATTTTACTAATAAAATTTATTGTCACCAAATGAATTGTCCATGGTTATATAATATGTATAATAGGTAGGATTTGAATTAAGATGTTCCAGTCTCTGAGGGATGTATACCATCCATTATGAATTTCAAAGATTGCACAAATTTCATGGCTTATTTCTTTTCTTTTGAAAGACTTAACCATAATAGTGATAGTGACCACAACAAAAGTATCAGAAATGATACTTAGAAATATCCACAAAAATTGCTGGAGAAAAATTTATCAGGTACTGAAAGTTGGGATCACTTTAACCTTTGTCAGAATATTTGGATTAGAGATACTGATTCATTCTAGGGAAAAGGGAATGGTATAAAAGGTATTCTCCATAATGTAAATATCACAGATCTTCTAACATACATTCTTTATTACAAATCTTTTTTTCATTAAGTGGATGACCCTCCTTTGGGGAATGGCTGAATAAGTTACAGTATATGAATGTTATGGAATATTATTGTTCTATAAGAAATGATCAGCAGGATGATTTCAGAAAGACCTGGAGAGACTTTTTGAATTGATGCTAAGTGAAGTGAATTGAACCAAAAGAACATTGTACACAGCAATAACAAAATTATGTGACGATCAATTCTGATGGATCTGGCTTTTTTCAACAATGATTCAGGCTAATCCCAATAGCCTTGTGATGGAGAGAGCCATCTTCATCTACAGAGAGGACTGTGGGGACTAAAAATGGATCACAGCACAGTATTGTTGTTTGCTTGCTTTTTGTTTTCTTTCTTAATTTTTCTTTTTGATTTGAATTTTCTTGTACTGCATGATAATTGTAGAAATATATATGTATATATGTGTGTGTATATATATATATGTGTACACACACATATATATATATATATATAAGAATTGCATATGTTTAATATATATTGAATTACTTACTGTTTAGTGGAGGAGTGAGGGGAAAAGAGGGAGAAAAAAAATTGGAATACAAGGTTTATCAGAGGTAAATGTTAAAAACTGCGTGCATATATTTTGAAAATAAAAAAGCTATTATTAAAAAAATTGAGCTTTTTCATACAATTTGTGCTTCATACCATAGGCAAATTATTAACATAGATTGATACATGAGAATCTTTAGAATACAAATTGTTAGAGCTAAAAGGCAGTGTTGGATAATGTTGGAAGCTAGATTTAGAACAAGAATACCTGGCTTTAGGTAAAATATCTGGTGAACACTGGTTGTATGACCCTAGACAAGTCTTAGGAAATGACTTTTAGAGTAGCTTTGGCCAGTCTAAATTGATACAAATAATTTTATATTCTGGAGATTCCTTCTATTGAGGAAACCACAGGTCCAATATTTATGCCCTATCATTCATACACCTGCAGAAACACAGAGAAAGATGAATTATGATAGCCAAACCCCATGGACACACTATCCTTTGATAAGAGAATAGCTTCTTCTGTCTGTTTTCCAAATATAAAAATCCAGAATATTAGTTTTGAATAATAGCATGAAGCCCCTATTTATCTAGTGACTAGTTTAATCCTTAGGGCTATAGTTCTATCTCTCCATCCAAACAACAAAGCTAGTGTAGTATTCTTTCTCTTACCACACAAATTGAGTATATTCACAATCTTTGTTATTCTCTTGTCAATAGTTCTGAACGAGAGCCTCAAAAACAGAGCAGAATTATTTTTCTTGTGCAGTAAGATAACTGTATAGATATGTGTACATATATTGGATTTGTCATATAATTTAACATATTTAACGTGTATGTATTAGACTTCCTGTCATGTAGGGATGGGGGTGGAGGGAAGGAGGGGAAAAATTTGAACAAAAATCTTACAAAGGTCAATGTAGAAAAATTACTCATATGTTCTGGAAATAAAAAGCTTTAATTACTTAAAAAAAAAGAACAGTGCAGAAGAATTGGCAACAGAATATCAGTCTCTTAAACAATAAGGAAATAAGAACCAAAAGCATATTACCAAAAGTTTTCCACAACTCTAATCTCATCAGTACCACTAGAACATCATGACAATGATAAGGAAGTACAGACTGGGAATGATTATTGGGGTTTACTTAGCATTTGCCTCTGATCAAATTAAAATTGAACTATTATAGGTGATTCTGAGTGAAGCATTTTTGGATGATCAAGACAAGTTAGAGTTTGTCCAGAGGAGGATAACCAGGTTGGAGTAAAGTCTGAAACCTAATGTATAGGGGGTTCCTTTAAAGGAACTCAGAAAAGAGAAAACTTATAGAATTGAGAAATGCAGTGAGAAGGGTGGAGAGTATGTGGTTGAGAAGTGAGATAACAATTATCTTCAACTTTGGTAAAGATTATTTTGTTGGAGAAAAATTAGGCTTTGTTGCAGAAAGTAAAATAAAAAAGTGCATAAGTTCAAGAGTTAGAGGGCAGCCAGAATTTAGAAAGATCTTCCTAAAAATTCCATTATAAAATGGATTTTCTCAAGTGGATTTGAATACTCATTACTAAAAATGTTTAAGTAAAGCTTGAATTTATATTGGTCATGAGCATTGTTGAGAGGATATGTTTCATTACATATGGACTAAGATTAAAGTATTTCCAACTCTTAAATTCAATGAATCAAAAACAATTCAGGAAAAAAGCATGTTTCTCAAACTCAATTCATCAAAATCAATAGGTAATGACCTCAGGAGACATAAAAAACAAGACTAAATATGACATGTGCTTGAGAATAAAAGGTTTGTATTTAGAATCAAGATGGTGGATTAGTGAGTTGTGTTAAACTCAATCAAGATTACCACAGAAAAGGGGAAATAGAGAAAGAGACAGAGAGAGAGAGAGAGAGAGAAATAAAGAGAGAAAAAAAGAAAAAAAGAAAGGGAAAGAAAGAAAAATGAAAGAAAAGAAACAAGAAAAGAAAAAGAGAAAAAAGAAAATCATGAAATTGAACCTTGAAATTGCAGAACCAACAAACGCAAAGTGAGACAGTTTTCCAGCACAAGATAGCAGAGGAGGTCAGAAAATGATCTGTGACACTGGGGTAGAGGCTGCTTTGGGGTCCATTTAAACAAAATAACCAGTTATGGGACTAGATGGTGGCAACAGATGCAGTGACAGCTTTGGGAATTCCCAAACTCAAGTTGGTAAAGGAGCTTGACTATTGCTCCGAAAGCTTTAACAGGGAATCCTTGTGCAAAAAAGGGTATGGAATGAGATGCTACTTAGAAAATCCATTGCCTATACTCAATTCTGGATCATAGTTCAGGAGCAGAGAGGAATGCTTTCAGCCAAGATGGAATAAAAGGCCTGAGGAGCAATATTGCTTTTAGTCGCAACTATGTATCACTTAAAGGCAATAAGGAACAAGGGATCAGACACCCTTCTATGGTATAGGGACCAGAATTCAGACAAAGAGAATAATAACCACGCCTATCCCCAGATCACACTAACTTGTGATCACATAATATTTCTGAAG
>JAJPUD010029388.1:0-13931 GCA_023553655.1 Myrmecobius fasciatus
TATATATATATATATGTATATATATATATATATATAATTTCCTATTGCATCTATTCGCCTTTGACAGAGGAACATTAAAGTCTATTACATTTATTTTATTACTGTCTTTTTACTACTCTGTTGTCCATTCACATATAAAATTTAATGTTTCTTGTTCCATAGACATTTAATAATCATATTGTTCAATATCTATAGTACTTTGAGTAATATGTAGTTTTCCTTTCATCTCTTTGGACATAACAAATTTTTATTTTTTAATATAATTTCTACTTCTGCTTTTGTGGAATGAACTAAAACACAATTTTGCTTGAGTTTTTCATTTTCATATGTTATGTGCCTATATATTTTAAATGTGATTTTTATATGCAATGAATTTTCTTTTATTTTGTAATTTAATCTATTTATACCTATGGTAGTTATTGTTAAATTTTTCTTTTCCTCAGTTTCTTTTTGTGATTATTTTATACTTTATTTTTTTTAAGAAAGTGTTTTCTTTCATTAGCTTTTATTAGATTACTTATATGCTGATCTATTCTATGGAGTTCTTGTTTATTTTCAATATAAAAGCTGTGTTTTCTTCTTTTTCACCTCTTTCCATTGAGTGAAAGAAAAAAAAGTTTTACCCTCCATTTTTCCTTTTTTCCTATCTCAAAATTTTTAAATTTATTTATTTTGTTAATCAGTCTTTCAATTTTGTTGTCTCCCACTTTTGAACATTTACTTTTCCTAATTTAGAAATATGCTGTTTTTAAAAATATCCATCTTCTTGCATCTTCCATGTATGGTTTTTTAAATGTCATTTTAGTGTGTTTTTTTTGGTAGGAAACCTTTTTTTTTTCATTTTGTTTCTTTTTCTTTATGTTTTTTTTTGCCCTATTATAAATTCTATTCTTCCATTCCTAAGAGAAATGTTTACATATTTCTTTTTTATTCCTTCTATATAGATTATGAAAAGTAGGGCTTCCAGAGTCTACAAAATAAATTTCTTCATCTCTCCACTTCTATATTAGTATATTTGTAGATATCACCCAATTCTCTCTTCACTTCTATGAGTTTATATACAACAATAATAGCTATAACAATAAAACTAGTTATTGTGTTTATCATACTATAATTGTATTTTTGTAGTGATTTTTAAGTTTTCTTTTAATATTTATAAAGAATTCTGCATATCATTCCATTTGATTCTTAAAATAACCCTGGGAAGTAGATGACATTATTTCCTCCATTTTATAGATGAGAAAACTGAGCATGAGGGATGTTAAATGATTTCCTAGGATCACACTACTAAGAAATATTCTGATAGAATTCAAAGGTTTATACTTCTTATTGAATTACCTATCTTCCTTTTTTAATGGAGCCTTCTGTCCAACATTACTAGGAATTTTGAAAAAAGGAAATAAAATGTCTTGATGGAGGAAAAAGACATGAGAGTTATTCAAAACCACAAACTCTAATCTATAATGACTGACCCATCACCCTACTCTATCACCAGAAGGGAATATCTACATGTTTGCTATCATCACCTTGAATTCTCCTTGACCAGTGCTTAACCATCTGAACTCAACTCCCATCCCTATTCCTCAATTGCTTTAAAGAAGCACAGTAGTTTCTTATAATACTTGATCTTCTTGAGAAAAACAAACAACTATTGCATACATTTCCCACCCCAATCTATGAAAACTGTGATTAATAGGATTGTTTCATTTCACTTTTTAATATGAGAACAAAGATCCATTTCTCCCAAACCAAATCATTCTATCTGATATACTTTCCCATGGTTTACCATTATAATAAATATCTGTAAGAAAATTCTTTGCTTATATTCCAAAATGGAAGGGAATGCATATCTAACTTTCTTATGTCTCTTGTCTTCCCCTAGTCATTTAAGTGAATTCTTACTTTATTGTCACCTTTCTCATCCACCATATACAAACACACATACAAACACGCAAAGTTAATTATTTGCTTTTATAAATTCATGAAATTTAATCTTTTAAGAAATTGTGCAATGACTTCATATTCAGGATAATTTTACAACTAGAAATATAACATATTTGAAGAAAAATCTGACAAATTAAAGACTGATATTTTTATAAAAATAGACCATCAAATTCTAAATGATAATCAGATAGGTAAAGTGTTCCCCTTATTTAATAAGTATGAAACATCAGAAAATAAAAGTTTGCTGAAATTGTAAAACACAACATTTTTCACCACCCTTCAATTAATGTATTATCTGCCCAAAGTAGAAACTAGCAAAAGTGAAAAATGTGACTTCAGTTTCAATAAGCCAGCACACCGACAAGTGGATATAATTTATTAGGCAGTATCATGTGATTAATGGTGTTGAAAGGTTATCATAAGTCACAAATGGCATTTCAAGTTATAACTACATAGTTTAAAAGACACAGCTTCTTAAAAGTGAGAAAAGAAAAGAACTGGGTTTATAGTAATTTTTGGAATATGCCCCAATTCATGACACAGTTGATTATGGTCCAAATTTAGTGAATCATCTTCTTTTTTATGCAATGGTTAAGGGGAATATGATACATGAACACATGTTGGCTAACATATCTTTTGCCAGATTAAGAATTTCTGATGACTGAGTAGTCAAATTTAGAGGATTAAAATTAATGAAACTCTGAAATATTCAGAGTTTAATCTTGGGGTTCATAAAAAAGTTATTAGGAAAACAAATATGTATTATAAGCTTTTGGAAATTTACTCTGTTGTAAGATTCTATATTAAGTATGCCACTATTTTGTGAACAAGGGATAGTAACTGAAGGTACCAGCAATGAACATTGAGAATTTGGTAGGTATCAAAAGGATGCTCACTTCAAGTAAGCTTACAAAGATCTAAAAAATATGAAAATATGAGAGGAACAGGATTAAAAATAAGCTTTCTGATTAGAGAAACTCAGTAGATTTGGAGTAATAAAAGGACAAGTCAGATAAGAATTATTTTTACAGACTGCAAACAGAAAGATTTCAAAGTAAGTGTAATGTCTGGAGATAGAATGTGATTTACTAAAAATACCTAAACAGTATAATAAGTAATCTTAAAAACTTATAAATTTGATACTTATGGATGGAAATCAATAGATATTTTGTTATGGTAAAACAAAGACTTAACTCAAGATTAAGAAGACCTTATTTCAAAAAAAAAAGAAGACCTTGATTCTAACATATTTTAGCTATTTTACTAAGGGCATATCACTTCACTTCTTAATGTCCTAGATATCTAAGAATACAATTTTAAGATAAGCTTCTGATCTAAGTGGATGGAATTCCCCACAGCCACAAAAAATGACAGTTTGTTGTGAAAATTTTTGTTTTGCTATTATTCTTAAATTATAGTTTTTTCCCCTTGGATTATTATAGACAAAAGTTCAGTCATACATTTTTCTGCTGAATAAAGAATGGCTTCTACAAAGTTTTTGAGATTTGGAAATAACTTAAAATTCTAGAAAAAACACACATGTTTAAAAGTATAGATTTTCCTCACTGACGTTGGAAGTATAGCACATTACAGATGACAGACATGCAGAGAGGAAAGCTGCATTATGGGGATTTTATTCATGGGCATATTCTGCCCAGATTCTTGGCAGCTTGGTCTGTTGGGTCATTGTGCACTGAGAATTAGATTTATGGCTGAAAGAAAAAAAAAACTTTTACATATTCTTGCAAGAAGCTGATTGTTCTGATTGCACAGGCTGAAAATCACCTACTCAAAAGGAAACTTATCAAATTACTCATACAACAGTTGGATCACTAGATTATAAATGAGTCAAACATATGGATTGGGCAGCAGTCTGCCATACCCATTGAGCTGCTCCAGCTGATGACAGACTATGAGGAAGAAAAATCAATTCCACTCACATTTTAGTCTTGTAAAATTCATACAATTACAAGAAAAAGTTCTTTTTAAAATCATAGATTTTTAATTACTTGGATAATTTAAAGTACTTTCCAAAACATTCAGCATATTTAAATTCAAATAATTTAAATAGAAAAGTGCTTGGAGTATTTTAACATAATTAACATGTAGTGGATATCCTGCCATCTAGGGGAGGGGCGGGGAGTAGGGGGGAAAATTTGTAACAGAAAGCTTTGTAAGGGTTAATGTTTAGTAATTACCCATACATATGTTTTGGAAATAAAAGAAAAGAAAGAAAAAAAAAAGAAAAGTAGTTGGAAACTGGGTCTCCTTAATCATAGAAGCTACAAAGTAAATAAGATTAGGAGAAAAGTAGTTTACTTCAGAGTATTAGCACAGTTTCTTTCCTGAACAAGAGAATTGCAATTGGTTCTGCTTTGCAGAATTGTACTAGATAGGGAGTATATTTTTTAGAATACAGACAACAGAAGTCAGTATCTGATGATTCATCGTGTATATGCATACTGTGGTAGACATGGATATACAGTGTATTAGAGATAGGAAAACAGCAACAACATAGAGAATAGCTTATGTAAAACTTTTTTTGTTAGAGGAAAAAATTGAAGCTTATAAAAAGGGAAGTTTTCCTTTTACTCCAAATAGGGACACCATAAGGAAGAATAATTTAAAAATTGGAAAACAGAATCTATGAATAATGGCTAAATAAGTTGAAGCTTATGAAACTGATAAAGAAAGAATGAACAAAGAAAGAAAAAAAGAAGGAAATCTGAAATGTAGTCAAAGTAGGACAAAGAAAATATTTTCATTTAGAGTAACATTTTTGGTTCTTGCAAAAACAAATTTAAAACAAGTATAAAATGGCTAAACAAATTTTGGAATATGAAGATGTTAGGAAAATATTATGTTGTATGCAAGGCCAAATATGAAAAATACAGTGAAGCACAGGAAGACTTATATGAGCCAAAGTAAAAATGAAATAGAACTTAATAAGCAATATGCATGACAATATAAATAGAAAGAAAAACAAAGTTGCGTAATGTGTCATGATAATGAGCATCCTTGTATGGAAAAAGAGAGAAGAAAGTTTACCTCTGCCCTTTAATGAAGTGAGTACAAGGGGAATGGAATTGTGCATATTCTGTCATAATTAATACATTGGTTAATATCACTGAACTGATATTTTCCTTCCCTCTCTTTTTTTGTTATTTTCTATGAGAAAAAAATAGATTGATTAAATATAGGGAGCCAAATAGAGGGAAAATATGCAGAAATTAAGGTAATATAAAACACAATACCTATAATTGGCTGATTGCTATGTAGAGGTGAGTAAAAGATAAAAAAAATAGGTCCAAGTTCTCCTCCTTCTAGTTCAGTTTATAAAATGAAATTATATAATCAAAGATTATGAAATAATACTGTGTTAACCTTTTATTAACTTTATTTCATTCTTTTGTGGAGATTAACTTTATTTCATTCTTTTGTGGAGATAAGTAATGGAAGTAATGTCAAGTGGGAAAACAATTGTGGACTATGATGTCCCTTATAATTTTTAAACAAACAGTTGAATAGTAAAAGATAGATGCACCAGGGTCTGCAGTGAAGGAAAAATGCATTCCAGAAGAGAGAATCAATCTTGGCAGTTGCAGAGGATTTTATAATCAACCATATCACTTTGAGGACATGCAGTGTCACATAGGAAACCAAAAACACTGGAATTCTAGCTTAGCAACCTACACAAACAGATAATATATCCAAGCTAGAGGAGTAAATGAAGTAGTAAAGAACATAGAGAACCTATAGTTCCAGAGACATGAGTTGCCTTGGAGCCATTTCTAATATTAATATTTTCTTTGCTAATTTTGTATTTTATACAACAAAAATAATAGAAATGTAGATGCACTGTTGTTCAGTCATTCAGTCATGCCTGCTTTTTTATGACCCTATATGCCATAATGTCCATGAGGTTTTCTTGAAAAATATAAAGGAGTAGTTTCTGTCATTCTCTTTGGTGAATTAAGATAAACAGAGACTAAATGACTTGCTAAGTGTGACAAAGCTAGTAGGTGTTTGAGACCAGATTTTAATTCAAATCTCCCTTACTCCAGGAACAAAATTCTATCCATTGAGCATTCTAGCTTTCCTTCCATATATACATAATGTATCTTATAAGCCAAAGTAGCAGCCTTCGCCCTGGGGACTCATTCTGTCATTCTGAGTGCTTATACGTGGTACTCTAGTTATTAGGAAGAACCTAATAAATCAAAACTGAAGAGGGTAGTGTTAAAGACATTAAGTACTGAAAAAGTGCTTGAAACATTAATTAATTATGTGAAAATTAGATTTTTTTTCTGGAATTTATATATAAATGTATTAACTTGATTTAACTTTAGGATTTGATGAGCAAATGGGCAGTATGTTTTCTATGACCTTTTAATTAGATATTTCATTGTTCGAGACATATAAAGGATGACTGGCATGCAAGCAAGATATTAATATTTATATTAATTCCCACTATCAATTAATAAATATTTATTTGGTGCTTTCCATGCACCTAAAACCATAATGTAGCTGAAAAACTCTCTACCTTGAAATTGATTTTGATGGATAAATATGACAAGTAATTTACACAATAGTCACTTACAATCATATTATTGAATTATATATAGATGAAAGGCTTAAAAACTATAAGCAACATTCACATGTTCATTTTCTCTTGAGAACCCTGAATAAAAGAAGGAAAGAAAAAAGAACAGGACTAAATAACAGAAATTTTATTTTTTTAAATAATTAATAAAATTACATTTAAGAGATATAATCAGAAGCCTTAAGGATATTTTACCCTTAATATTAGAAATAAAGTGCCATATGCCACTGTCAGGGAGAGGAATGTTTAAAACTAGCTTTTATTAATGAGGTCAGGCTAATTGTGAGGAGAGATATAGAAAAATGATAGGGTGGGATTCTCGTGCAAAGCTTATTAGAATGCAAAGCTTCCCCTTCCCCTTCTCTATTATCAGCCTGGCCAAAGTTATAATGAAGTTGAGTAATTATACTTGAATAAACTTTTCTGCTTTCATGGAACAAAGAATTTAAAATATGTATGTTTTGTGTATGTGAATATGTACATATATGTACATATATATGTATATATGTATGCACAAATTACAAATAACAATTTCACATTTCACTTCCATCTTTGGATATATACCAGCAAAACAAGTCAATAAACATTATCTATACCAAGGCATGCATTCACTTAGAAAAATACATTTATTCCCATTAGTAACACAAAGTTAAACAACCTTTTCCTACGTTTGAGCTATCTTTAAAGGCAAAAAAGAGACTGCATAAGATAATGAAAGAATATTATACTTGGAGACCTAAATTTGAATTCTAGTTCTTCCACTTCCTAGAATCAACTTTTTTTTCCCCAAATGACTTAAAATAAATCTCATTGAATTACCTTGATCTCAGATAAAGGTAAGTAACTGAAGAGTTTTGTAAAACTGTTAACCATCAGATAAATATGTCATTAAAATAACCAACAGGACAAAGCCATGGTTTGTATGTCACAGTTTGAGTTGTCTGAGATCTTATGCTTTTGGTCATAAGTGGTCATTAAATAGTTTTCCTATCAAATACAAAGTGGGCAGTAACTGTGGCTTTAAGAAGTTGCTATTTGGGAGGGCAGAGCCAAGATAGCAGAGTGAAAAGGTGACTCTCTGTGTCGTCCTCCGATCTGCTCTCAAATCAAGAATAAAATAAGCCTCTGAACTGATCTTCAATTCAATGAATCCAGAAATATTTGGACACTGTTTGTTGATATCTCTGAAGAACTTCACATCAGGTTTGTCTAACTCAGACAGAGGGATAAACAGAGGACTCCGGTGTAGGATGGAAGTGAGGGTGGGACTCAGCTCACTGTGGCAGAAACTCCAAACTCCAACTCCAAACATCTGGAGTTTATCTGAGGCACTCAGGACACTCTGCCCTGATTGGGAGCAGGTGTTCTGGCAGACTTGCCTTGTTTAAGGAGTAATTAGGACTTAGTCCTAGCCCCCACTGGCCCAGCACCTTAAGTTAATTCACCAAAGTGCCCCAGGGCAAAGATCTTCAGCCGCCGTTTCAGCCGCTGTTTTTTTTTTTTTCCCCTACCTTAAAGAGATATCCATGCTGTCTAAAAAGAATGAAGAGGCAAAAGAGAGTTCTCACCATAGACAGCTTTTGTCAAGAGAAAGAAGTGATGATCTCAGATCCTGAGTTTCCTTTAGACAAAACAACAAAGGAAGTTATTAAGGACCATCACTGGTCACTTTTTCAAAAGGCCTTTCTGGAAGATTGCATAAAGAACCTCAAAAGAGAGCTGGAGGATAAATGGGAAAATAAACTGAAATCAGTGTAAGAAGGATATGATGCCCTGAAAAAGAGATATGAAAATGACACCAATTTATTAAAAAATAAAATTAGTGAAGTGGAAAAAGAGCGCAATGAACAAATTGGCCAGTTACAAAAGGAGGTTAAAAAGGTAACTGAAGAAAACAACACTTTAAAAATAAGAATTGAACAAATGCAAGTGAATGACTCACTAAGACTTGAAGAATCAGTCAAACAAAAACAAAAAAATGAAAAATTAGAAGAAAATATGAAATATCTCCTAGGAAAAACAATTGATTTGGAAAATAGATCTAGGAGAGACAATGTAAGGATTATTGGACTTCCTGAAAGCCATGATGAAAAAAAGAATCTAAACACTATCTTCCAGGAAATCCTGAAAGAAAACTGCCCTGAGATTGTAGAATTAGAAGGCAAAATCACCATTGAAAGAATTCACCGATCACCTCCTGAAAGAGACCCCAAAATTAAAACCCCAAGGAATATCATGGCTAAATTTCAGGACTATCGCACCAAGGAAAAGATTCTGCTAGCAGCTAGAAAGAAACAATTCAAATACCGAGGTTCAATAATTAGAATCACACAGGATTTGTCAGCTTCCACACTGAAGGATCGAAGGGCATGGAACCAGATATTCCGAAGGGCAAAGGAACTTGGATTACAGCCAAGAATAACCTATCCAGCTAGAATGAGCATTATCCTCCAGGGAAGAAGATGGTCATTCAATGATATAGGTGAATTTCAACTATTTCTAATGAAAAGACCAGATCTGAACAAGAAATTCGACATCCAAACACAGAACTCAAGAGATGCATAAAAAGGTAAAAAGGAAAGGACTCTTGAGAACTTTATTTCTACTAGGGGGATGCTTAAAGTTTGGGGGCATAATTAACTAGATATTACTTTGATAATATGAAAAAGAGAACTAGAGGGGGAAAGGTTGTCATACTGGGGAAAAGTGCTAAAAATAAGATCTAAAAAAAAAGGAGGTAAAAACAAGGTAAAATCACTTGAAAAGGCAAAGAAAACCTAATATAATTGAGAGAAAGAGGGGAGGGAGACGAGCACTGTGTAAATCTTACTCTCATCAGGTTGGGCTCTAAAAGTGTATATCAGACATTTGATTTCACATAGAAACTTGTCTGTTGCTAGAGGGAAAGGAGGAAAAGTAAGGGACAAACTAATAGAAGGGAAAACAGAAGAATCAGGGGAAAGGAGTAAAAACAAGGGGAGGGGATCTAAAGGGTGGAGTATTGTTGAGGGTTTGGGGTCATCCAAAGCAAAGAAGTTGCTATTTGAATTTTTCAAAATCATTTCCAAGTCCATAGCCTATATTGTATTAATATATATTAGTGATTTGAATGGAAATGAAGTAGTACAATATAAGTCAATCCTTGATGAGTCAACTTTATTTATTTATTTGTTGTTTTGTTTTGTTTTTTGATTTTTTAAAATTTTTATTAAAGCTTTTTATCCACAAAACATATGCATGGGTAATTTTTCAACATTTATCCTTGCAAAACTTTCTTTTCCAAATTTTCCCCTTCCTACCTTCACCCCCTCTCCTAGATAGCAGGTAGCACAATACATGTTAAATATGTTAAAATATATTTTCAATTTAATATATGTATACATATTTATACAGTTATATTGTTGCATAAGAAAAATCAAGAAGGAAGAAAAAAACCTGATAAAGAAATCAAAATGCAAGCAAACATGAACATAGAGAGTGAGAATGCTATGTTGTGATCCACACTCAGTTCCCACAATCCTCTCTCTGGGTATGGATGGCTCTCTTCATCACTGAACAATTGGAACTGTTGTGGATCATTTCATTGTTGGAAAGAATCATGTAATGGGTCAAATTTCATAGGATTTTAGCAGATAACATCACTTCTTTTAATACAGTTTCCTTTGAATAATTAAGCAGTAAATCTCCCTAAACTCCTCTAAGTTTTCTTTGATTTTAGACTCACAGTTACTTAAATACTATAAAATAGCAGCATTTATGAAGTGAAAGGAACCTTCAGTAAGAAGCTACAATATTCTCAGCAGATCACATTAGAGTTTTAACTGAAAATTTCCCTTGAGGGAAAAATCAATGTTCTCAAGGCAGACCATTTCAGTTTTAATAATCCAATCATTATATCCCCCCCCCCCCAATATCATATTGAACTGTGGCATTTTCTATCTTGTATTCACTATTTTTGAAGCCAAATAGAATAAATTAATTCCATCTTCTCCTTGAAAGCCCTTCAAATTCTTGAAGACAATAATAAAAGGCCTCTAAATTTTTTGCTTTTTAGACATAATCAATTCTTTTAAGCTTTCTTCAAACATAATAGGCATCAAACTTCTTACCTTCTAGAGCACTTTACTTCTAGGTTCTCTTCAGCTTATTCTTTCTAAAATGCAGAGCCTAAATGTGACCAAAAAACTTAAAACATTCAATTCTGACCAGAACAGAATATAAAGGATGCTTGTGTGATTTGGACATAAATATTAAGGCAGAAAAATGATTAATGATAGTACTAATAATCATACCTAGTATTTATAAAGCAGTTGAATATTTAAAAAGTCCTTTGCACACTAGGTCATTGTTACTCCCTAACTCTCTGAAGTAGGAATTACTATTGTCACTATTTTAGAGTTTCAGAAACTGAGATTCATATAGGTCAAATGAATTATCACTCTTTGGCACAGTGAAGCAATATTTTAAACTTGGTCTACCTGACTCCAAATCTGTTCTTCTGGCACTATGCCAGGTTACTAATAAAGCATTAGTTTCTTTATTTATATATTTTTAATGGCCATATCACAACTTTATTTTAATATTTACATGATACCTTCCAGATAGATACCCAATATTAAACAGTATTTGGCATCTTAATTATAAATGCACATCAACAATCACAGTAGATATTTTTCACTTTATGTCAAACATCAGAAGTGACCGTACTATGGGGAGCACTTATATCAGTGTTTTGTATCTAATAAGTATATACTCATGCTTTTTTTGCTTTGGCTGAAACATAATAAATTTTGTTCCAGTCTTTCATCCTTACTACATATGTATTTCTCTGTTTCAAATGTATTTCTTGTAAACAATAAAGTGGAGGATTCCATTTTTAATCTACTCTACTATTCTGTTCCGTTTTATGAGGGAGTTCATCCCATTCACATTCATAGTTATGATTATCAGCCATATATTTCCCTCCATCTTATTTTCTCCCTGTATATACATTTGTTCTCTTTTTCCACCTGATCTCTCCTTAGTAATGTTTTGTTTGTAACCCACCATGCTCTCTACATGCCCTCCCTTTTAGGAATCATCTTTTGGTCTTTCTCTTACCCCTTTCTCTTAGTGTTTCTGTCCTCCCTTCTATTCAGCCCTCCCTTTTCTTTCTCCTTTTTCCTCCTAATTTCTTATAAAGTAAAGAAGTACAACAGACTGAGTGATTATATTATTCCCTCTTTGAGTCAAAACTGATGAGAGTAAGCTTCAGACAATGCTCATCCCTCTCCTTTCTTTCCCTTTATTGTAATAGGTCTTTTGTGCCTCTTCATGTGATCTAATTTGTCCCATTATACCTCCCCTTTCCTCTTTTCCCAGTACAATCATTTTCCCATCCCTTAATGCCTTTTTCTTTGATATCATTATATCAGTCCATTTATATTCTTACTCTCTGCCGATATATGCCCCCTCCATTTGCCCCAATAACAAATACAGTTTTCAAGTTACAGATTTCATTTTCTTATATAACAGTTTAATCTTTAATTAATCTATATTTTCCCTTGTATATCTTTCTAGGTTTACCTTGAGTCCTGTGGTTGAAGACCATATTTTCTGTTTATTTGTTTTTCTTTTCAATAGAAATGATTGAAAGTCTCTTATTTCATTGAAGATGTACCTTTTCCCATGAAATATGATGCTTAGTCTTGCTGGGTAGTTAATTCTTGATTGTACCCCCAAGTCCTTTGTCTACCAGAATCTGGTATTCCAGGCCCTCAAATTCTTTACTGTAGATGTTACCTGATCCTGGGTAATCTTAACTGTTGTGCTTTGATACTTGTCTGGTTCTAGTTTTAAATGTGTGATTTTCTTTAGTTAGCTTTTGTATCTCTTCTTCCTATTGATTAATTCTACTTTTCAAGGTGTTTTTTAAATAGAGTTGTTATTATTACTATTATTATTATTTTGCGTTTGGCCAATTGTGTTTCTTAAATAATTGATTTCTTTTTTTTTAAGTTTTTTATTTTTTATTAAAGCTTTTTATTTGCAACATTGACCCTTGCAAAGCTTTCTGTTACAAATCCCACCCCCTAAGTCCCCACCCCTCCACTAGATGGCAAGAAGTCTACTACATGTTAATTATGTTAAAATACTTGACAAATCAAATATGTGTATACATATTTTTACAGTTATCTTATTATGCAAGAAAAGTTGGATCTATAAGAAAAAAAAATCTGAGAAGGGAAACATAATAGAAGCAAACACCAATAGATAAAATGAAAATGTTATGTTGTAGTCCACATTTCATATCCCTCTCTCTGGGTGTATGTGGCTTTCTTCATCACTGAACAATTGGAACTGGTCTAAAACATTTCATTGTTGAAGAGAGCCATGTCCATCAGAATTGATCATCATATAGTCTTGTTGTTGCTGTGTATATTGATCTCCTGGTTCTGCTCATTTCACTCAGCATCAGTTCATGCAAATTTCTCCAGGCCTCTCTTAAATCATCCTGCTGGTAATTTCTTTTTTTTTATAAAGCTTTTTATTTGCAAAACATATGAGTGACCTTTCAACATTGACCTTTGCAAAAAAAAACTTTTTTTCCCAAGCTTTTCCTTTCCCTCCCCCCGCCCCCCACCCCTAGATGACAGGTAATCTAATACATGCTAGATAGGATAAATTATATGACAAATACAATACATGTATACATATCTATACAGTTATCTTACTGCACAAGAAACAACAGATCTAGAAAGAGAAGAAGAAAAAAAAACAACCTAAGAAGGAAAAAAGAATGCATGGAAATATTCACAGAAAGCGTTAAAATGCTGTGTTGTGGTTCACTCTCAGTTCCCACAGGCCTCTCTCTGGATGTATATGACTATCTTCATCGCAGCACAACTGGTTTGAATCACATCATTGTTGAAGAGAACCATGTCCATCAAAATTGATCATCGTATAGTCTTGTTGCTGTGTATAATGTTCTCCTGGTTCTGCTGATTTCACTCAGCATCAGTTCATGCAAGTCTCTCCAATCCTCTCTGAAATCCTCCTGTTGGTCATTTCTTACATAACAATAATATTCCATAATATTCATATACCATAATTTATTCAGCCATTCTCCAATTGATGGGCATCTTTTCAATTTCCAGTTTCTTGCCACTACAAAAAGGGCTGCCACAAACATTTTTGCACATGTGGGTCCCTTTCCCTCCTTTAAGATCTCTTTGGGATATAGGCCCAGTAGAAACACTGCTGGGTCAAAGGGTATGCACTGTTTGATAACTTTTTGAGCATAGCTCCAAATTGCTCTCCAGAATGGTTGGATCCGTTCACAGTTCCACCAACAATGTATCAGTGTCCCAGTTTTCCCACATCCCCTCCAACAGCTATCATTATC
>JAJPUD010029389.1:0-13929 GCA_023553655.1 Myrmecobius fasciatus
TCTTTCTTTCTTTCTTTCTTTCTTTCTTTCTTTCTTTCTTTCTTTCTCTTTCCTTCTTTCTTTCTTTCTCATTGTCAGCATTCTTTCCTGCTTGTTTTTGTGCCAGCATAGATTTAAAGTCGTTCCAAGAGATCTTTAGTGTATCTTTGTATTTAATAGACTATGTCATTTGTAGGAGACAGGCAGGATGTGAGTGATGAAGGAAATATGTGGTATGAAGTGCTGGACTGATCCGAAACCTCTTTCCTAAGATAAACATTCATATTCAGCAAAAGTGGTGGCCCCCCCAGGCAAGATAACTGTCAGGAGACTTAACATTAACATGCTAGAGCATTACACTAGGTCAGTAGTTATTTGCTGACCTTTAAGTTTAAGGGTAGCCTCAGATCTTCCTACTTTTCATCCCAAACCAGTTTCTCCCTCTTCAACTATACAATTCTGAAGTATAACTTTCTTCGTATCTATCTGTAGTCTTGGAGTTTTTTTTTAATAGTTTTAAGTTTGATAACTATTTCCCTTCATAATTCTCTGTGTTTTATGTTAAGCATATAAAGACTTTATTCTGAGAAGGGATCCAAAAGTATCAGCAGCTTGAAAATTGGGTTTTGAAAGAAAAAGTTTAAGAATCACTGCTCCATTCAATTCTATCATGCCATTTTGCTTCATCCAGATGAACTTATTTCTCCTCAGTCATGGAGTGTATGGGATAGAAGTATAGAGGAGGAAGACAGTTAATGCTGTTTTTGTAACAATAATGTTACGCACCTATCCAACCTTTAGAGGATTTCTGAGAAGCCATAGACTTAAATAATCCTAAATATCCATAAAACTAAAGCAATTCTCATCCACGGCTACAGAGGCTATTGTTTCCATTACCGATCCAGACTTCCAGACAACATAAAGATCCTAGCACTGATGATCAGAAGAGCAGAGCAAAAGATCCGACTTCTCAATAGTTCTTTTTTGTCTAGCTTTCCTTCCAATGACAAGTTTTGCCTTGGGCTTTTCTTCCTGGGAGGGTGATATCCTAAGGGTCCTGACCAACCACCTGCCACCATCACAGCTGACAATAATTATTTTCTTTACTGAAATTAATATTATTGAACTTAGCAGCTCACATCTCTACTATCTCTTATACCTGGGCCTTAAGGAGAGTGCAGCATCTTTACTGGAATTATCTTAATAAAAAGTTAGCAAAATATATTCTGAGGGAGTACAGAGGGAAGAAAAATGAATTAATCTTCACAGTTCTGGGTTTTAAGAACTGCTTGATGATGGATCATATTTTGCTGTTATCTAGTATATTCACTGCTAAATTGTGCTGGCTTGCATGTAGGAAATCAATTAATGTGCTTCTTTGGCTTTTGGAAAGATTATTGTGAAACCTTTTGTGTCTTTCAAATGAGGGTTAAATATAAATTTTGTGGAAAAGTGCAGGTGAGGTACAGATAGCCCTAGTTATTCAGATTTGTGAATTCTGGCAAGTGTACCCAGCTTGACTAATTGGAACCATGATGCAAAATTGTATTTTGTAATTTTCAAAGTAAATTGGAAATGATAGCCAAATTCTAATTTGAGAGAAGACTGTACTGAAGTAGAGGGGCTGCTGTGAAATCAAATTGTACCAGCAGCAACCTGGAACTTAGAACAGCAGTCACCCATCCAAGCTTGGCTATCGACTCCAAATTTATCCTTAACTAGTTAGAAAAGAGTTAGCAAAAGAAATAGATCATTTTAATTATGAAAGCTAGTAAAATGCTATATTAATTTTGGACAGCAACAAAGGAAAATACCAGAGTTTATCATGTGGCAATATTATCCCAACAAGAATGTTTAAACATGAATGGAAAGACACTATAATGTACTCAAAGCCAATGTTAAGAGTTTCATTCAATACACGGTTATAAAATTAGAGTATTGTGGATTACATAGACAAAATGAGCTTTGATTTTAAAATATGCTAAGGGTTTGCTGCATTTGTCTATGAGTTTTCTAGATTTAAGAGAATTTTTGAGAACAAAAAGTAACACATATTCTTCTTAGTAGTTTGGAGAGAGCTATATTTCATGGTAGGTATATTAAAGAAGTAGGAATTCTCATATATCCTTTATTTTCCTTTTGATAGTTGGAACTAAGTGACAAATTTCTGGAGCTTTTTTTTCCAAACGTAAAATAAGATGAGTATATAAAATTGAGAATTTACCAAAAAAACAAAAACAAACAAACAAACAAAAAAACATGTTATTTGTTTATTTGTTTGCTTGCTTGTTTTCCTTAATTAGCCCTAGCTGTTGACTTTGAAGTGTTTATCTTTAGGGATAGAATATTTATGCTCTCTATTTCAGTTAACTTTGTTTCTTGTAGTCTCTTATCTTTCTTTCAGGTACCATTTCCTCTGTGAGATTTATAAGGATGCTTATACTTGTTCAATGAAACACTCTGATATAACGGAAAGATGATAACTAGTCACAGAGTTCAAAGACATGGGCTCAGAACTCAAATAAGACACTTGGTGTGCATGAGCAAATACTTATGTCCTAATTTAGCTTTCCCCTGTGTTGGTTTGCTTGTTTCTCTTCTCCTAGAATTATGATTTGATTAGTCGTACAAATCCCCCATATTAATTCATATTGAGAACTACTTCGTAACATACATTCTTAAAAAAATTACCTGGCCGGGGCAGCTAGGTGGTGCAATGGATGGAGCATCAGCCCTGAACCTGAGTTCAAATCTGGTCTCAAACATTTAACACTTCCTAGCTGTGTGACCCTAAGCAAGTCACTTAACCCCAATTGCCTTAGAGGAAAAAATTACCTGGCTACATGGAGATAGAGAGGTTGTCAATTAAGAAACATTTATTAAATGAATAGATTAGTAAACTAATTTATGTAATGCAAATACAAAGAATTCCCTGCCTTCAAAGGGCTTACTACCTCCTTAACTGACTTGCCAGTGGTGATACACTTAGCATACATCAGGGGCAAGGCTAAAATCCATGTCCTCCTGAATGTAAGCCTATCCCCTATTTGCTATTTTTCACAAGCTTTCATCATTTGTGAAATTATGTTTCCAATACTAGTATTACCTAACATAAAGAGTTATTGGGAGGGAAGTATATCTTGTAGTGTCCTAAACCAGAGATAGCAGTGAGGGAGAAATGTTCCTAAGTTGAGAGAAAACATTTATTAAGTACCTATTATTTTCTAGAAGTACTGCAGTTAGGTGGCTCATATTATAGAGTCCTGAGGTGAAATCTGGCCCAAGACACTTAATATAAATCACCTAACACCTAGGAGTAAAACACCTAGCAAATCACTTAATAATATTTGCCTCAGTTTCCTCATCTGTACAATGAGCTGGAGAAGGAAATGGCAAACCACTCCAATATTTGTAACCAAGAAAACCCCAAATAAAAATGCTAATATACAACAATATGCTACAAGCTATGCTTGATATCAGAGATGCAAAAAATGTCCAAAAGCAGTTCCTGATCAAAAGAATGTTGTATTTTAATGGGGGAGATAAAAATGAAAACTACTATGTATAAAGAAGATATGTAGATATAGTTTTATAATAGATATGTGACATATACACAAATGTGTGTAGAATATGTCATATATATCATATATGTACATACATACACACATACATACAATATGGGATAAATTAGGGATAAACAATAGATTTGATCAATATTTATCCTCATCTCTCCCTGCTTTCTTCTGGAGAGACACTGAAAATGTAACAGAGTAATAGTTTGATGAGAAACAGGACATGGATGAAACTGAATATGCTTAGAAATGAGAAACACATTATTGACAGACTTAACAATGACTTTCATGTCCTTAGCCACAGGGCTAGGCAGTGGAACTTCCTGAATTCCAGATCTCCAAAGAAGTGCTTGAGAATTTCACAGCTTCCTCTGTTAATATCTCTAGTCATCCACTGATACATTGTTGGTGGAACTGTGAATGGATCCAGCCATTCTGGAGAGCAATTTGGAGCTATGTTCAAAAAGTTATCAAACTGTGAATCCCCTTTGACCCAGCAGTGTTTCTATTGGGCTTATATCCCAAAGATATCATAAAGGAAGGAAAGGGACGCAAATGTGCAAGAACGTTTGTGGCAGCCCTTTTTGTAGTGGCTAGAAACTGGAAACTGAGTGGATGCCCATCAATTGGAGAATGGCTGAACAAATTATGGTATATGAATGTCATGGAATATAATTGTTCTGTAAGAAATGACCAGCACGATGATTTCAGAGAGGCCTGGAGAGACTTGCATGAACTGATGCTGAGTGAAATGAGCAGAAGCAGAAGATCAATGTCCATGGCAACAAGACTATATGATGATCAATTCTGATGGACATGGCTCTCTTCAACAATTAAATGTTTCGAACCAGCTCCAATTGTTCAAGTGAAGAAAGCCATATACACCCAGAGAGAGGGATGTGAAATATGGACCACAACATAACATTTTTATGCTCTCTTATTGATGTTTGCTTGCATTGTGTTTCCGTTCTCAGATTTTTTTCTTGTAGATTTGATTTTTCTTGTGCAACAAGATAACTGTATAAATATATATACACATTTGATTTTTCAAGTATTTTGACATAGTTAAAATGTATTAGACTACTTGCCATCTAGGGGAGGGGGTGGGTGGCAGGGGGGAAAATTTGTAACAGCTTTGCAAGGGTCAATGTTGAAAAATTGTCCATGCATATGTTTTGCAAATAAAAAGCTTTAAAAATAAATTTAAAAAAATTATCTCTAGTCATCAAGACTTAAAGATAATAGCAAAAATAGCAAACCACCTTCCAGAAGCAAAGTTGGTGGAATAAAGAGTAAATTTCCCTAACTTTCCCATATTTATGTCCAATCAACCATAAAATAGTTCCCCGAAATTTTTGGAATAGGAAAACAGAAAAAAAAAAGATGAATTGAAATAATCTCTGAGCCAAGGAAACTTGGAGGATTGGCAGGAAATATTGGTTTCACTCAGGTAAAAAGGGAACACAGATCAGGGAAAGAAGCATTCCAACAAGTCAGGTCCAGTACCACCTTAGCAAACCAGTGATAGATCCTGAGCTCCAGTGTATTGGAGCAGGCAAACACTAGCACCAGGACTCTTCACATGTCTCAGCATAGCCAAGGGAAAATTAGACTCCAATTATAAATATTGACATTTTTTGGCATAACCTCCTGGGCAAACCAGTAAGCAGAAACCCAATGGGCAAACAGGTGACCACTAGTATTATACTTGAGATCATAATTCAGAATAACCCTGGGGCAAACAGGTAGCTGTTAGCAGTCAAACTACCACAGACTTTAATGGAGCTGAGAGGAAAACCAGAAACACTTCTTGGTCTTATCACACCCTGAATTCACTGACTAGGACTGCAACACAGCACTGAAAAGTTGCTAGATTTCTATGATATATGGGAGTGCCAGGCATTCACCACTCTACCCACTCAGCATAGCATCAGATAAGGGATTCTCCCATGGGCCTTAGGGCAACAGCAGTGTAGAATTAGGAAAACAGCCAGCATTTGCATTCCTTGGCACAAGAAGCCTTAGATACTGCCCCTTCCAACCTAGGAGCAGAAGTTAAATTTTAAAAAGAGGGAAAAGGCCAAAACATAGAATAACACTGGCCATAGAAAATTATTGTGGGGACAGGGAAGATCAAGACATAAATTAGAAATGGGCACCACTGTCAAATCATCTATGGACAAAATCCCCCCAAAATGATGTAAAGTAGTCTCAAGCCCAGAAAGAACTCATGAAAAGAGGTAACTCAAAAAAGAGCTTAAAAACCCCATCAAAGAAATAAAGGAAAAATTGGGGAAATTAATGAGAATGACACAGGACAATGATGGGGAAAAAGCTTCAGAAGGTTGGAAAAAAGAAAAGAACCACTTTAGAAATAGAATTGTAGGAATGGAAAAGAACATCCAAAAATATACCGAAGAAAACTCCCTAAAAAGTACAACTGGCTAAATGGAAAAGAAGGTATAAATACTAATTGAGAAAAGTAATGTCTTAGAAGTTAGAATTGGGCAAGTGGAAGCTCATGAGACACCAAGAATCAATCAAGCACATTAAAAAATGTGTAAAAATCCAAAGAAAATGCAAATTACCTAATAGGAAAAAAATAATATACCTGGAAAATAGAACCAGGAGAAACACTATCAAAATCAATGGATGACCTTAAAGTCTTAATCAAAAAGAGAACCTGCATAGTATCTTTCAAGAAATTTGCAAAGAAAACTCATCTGAGGTTCTGGAACCAGAGTGGAAAATAGGCATTGAAAAAAAAATCTGGTGATAAGATATGGAACAAAATCCCAAAATTAACAATCAAGGAACATTGTAGCCAAATTACAGAATTATCAGGTCAAGGAAAAAAATAATACTTCAAATGGTCAGAAAGAAAAATGCAAATGTTGGGGAGCTAGAATCAGTATTATATAAGATTTGGCAGCTGAAAAATCGAAAGATTGGAGATCATGGAACATTATATTCTGGAAGACAAAAAACTAGGACTATAACTTGCTCAGCAACGTTAAGCATAATGAACTAAGGTAAAAAAGGCTTATTCGATGAAATAGTAGGATTTTTAGTCTTTATAAGGAGAAAACCATAATTACACCAAATAATTGACCTCCAATATCAAGATCCAAGAGAATAAACAAGTAAAAGGGAAAAAGAAACCATAAATGATTCCATACAATTAAAGTGCTTACATTTCTGCATGGGAAGATTATACTTAACATTCTTTCTTCTTTTTTTTATTTTTTTTTTTATTTTTAAGGTAGAGCTCTGTTCCTGAGGTAAAGGTGGTGCTGTCCCAAGTTTTCTGTGCAGTTCAAAACATTTGTTTTGAGCACGGGGACCTTTTGTTTGCAGTGGGTGGCTTTTCCTGTTCAGTTCAGCAAACATCATGATTTTTCAGAATCTGCCTTCTGAGTTGGGACTGGAAGATGCCCCACTGATTTGCTTCTCTACTAAGCCAGGACTGAGGGTCTTAGTTGTTGATTTGCAGTGATTAAGACTTTCACTGGCTTTCCCAGAGTCTATCTGAACTGGACTGAACACCCTTTTTTATCCCAGTGAGACTGACCTTTCTTGAAGTTTTTTTCAGTCTATCTTGAGTTGTAAAGTAGTTTCATTCCCTCAGACTCTGTTTAGAGGCTTGGTTTCATGTGGTTTTCAAGGAAAGTTGGGAGAGCTGGAGCAGCTTCCTGCCTTTACTCTGCTGTTACCATATACTTGAAATTCTTAAAAATTATATCACTAGTAGATATTATATCTACTAGTAGAAAGTAGAACTAGTAGATCAGTTTGAAATAATACATATACCCAGAAGGAAATAAATTTGAAAGAATGGCATAAAAATTAAGGGATGCTAAAGGGAGTTACTTCACTGAGTGCTGAAGGAAAGTAAAGATAGAACAATATAAATTATTTCACATAAACAAGAGTTGAAAGATCAATTACAATGAAGGGAATGATAGGATGTTAGATGATTAGCATTAATTGAGCCTTACTCTCATCAGTATTGACTCAAAGAGGGTATAATATGCACCATCAGTTGAATATAGAAATCTCTCTTACCCAACAGTGAAATAATTAGAGAGGAGTTTAAGCAAAGGGGTGAAGGTGCAAATCAGGGAGACTGAATGAAGTATATATTAGGAGAGGTAGTGGATGGAAGCAAAACATTTGTGAGCAAACAGTGTATTACAAGATTTATACTCTATCACAAGGTAGAATTTATACCAAAATAATATTAACAATACTACCAAAACAATTGACTAACTAACAACTAACAAACACCAAAAATGATCACAATATATGTTGAAAAAGTTTTCACAAAATACAATAACTATTCTAATTTAAAACATCAGGATGAGAAATGAGAAAATAAAACCATTACTCTTTGTATATGATAGGATGACATGCTTAGAGCATTCTCTATAATAAAAAATACTTGAAATTATTCACATTTTAGCAAAGTTTCAGGATATATAAGATAAATCCAAAAAATGATCAGCATTTCCTTATGTGATAAACAAAGTTCCACAAGAGATAGAAAGAGAAATTTGATCTAAAATACTTGTAAACAATATAAACTACTTGGAGGTCTACCTGCCAAGAGAAAACCCAGAAACTATATGAACAAAATTACAAAACACTTTTGATACAAATAAAAAATCAAAACAATTTTAAAATATCAATTATTCATGGGTAGGCCAAAGAAACATAATAAAAATGATATGTTTGCCTAAATTAATTTTTTATTCAGTATAATATGAATCAAACTACCAAAGATATCAGAGTTAGGAAAAAAAATTATCTGGAAGGACAAAAGATCAATAATATCAAAGGAATTAATGATGAAGAAAAACACAAAGAATGGTGACCTAGTAATATCAGAACTCAAAATATAAAGTAGTAATTTTCAAAACTATCTAGGAATGGCTAAAAAAGTAGAGTGGTAGATTAATGGAATACAATAGGTACACAAGATGCAGTAGTCAATGACCATAGTAATGTATATTTTTAGAAGGCCAAAGAACACAGTTTTTGGGATAAGAACACTAGAAGTTGAAAAGAAAAAAAAACTGTTGGGAAAATTATAAAACAATAAGTACAAAATGAGATATTGACCAACATTTCATACCATATATCAAGATAAGGTCAAAAAGATGAATTATCTATATATAAAGGTTGAAGCCATAAGCCAATTAGAAGAGTAAAGAATAATCTACTTATCAATCTATGGGTAAGGGAAGAATTCATGACCAAATAAGAGATAGAGAGCATTTCAAAATGTAAAATTGATAATTTTATTTATATTAAATTTACAGGTTTTCATACAAACAAATCCAATACAATCAAAATTAGAAGGAAAGCAGAAATCTGAGAAATTTTTTAAAGCAAGTCTCTTGGATAATGGTCTCATTTCTCAAATTTTTGACAATGCAGTCAAATTTATAAGAATGCAAGCTTAAATGATATATGAGCAAAGGAAATTAATGAGAGCTTTTCAGATAAAGAAATCCCAACTTTATATAAGCATATGAAGAACTTTCAATCACTTCTGATCAGAGAAATGCAAATAGTAGTTCTAAAAACTTCTGAAATACCACCTCAAACTTATCAAATTGGCTAATATGACAGAAAAGGACAAATTATAAATGTTGGAGAAGATGTGGGAAAATTGGGACACCAATACTTTTTTTATGGAGTTGTGATCTGATATAAACTTTCTGAGAGGCATTTGGATGTATGCCCAAAGGGCATATCCAGAAATACTACTATCGTGCCTATATCTGAAAGAAATCATAAAAAAAGAGAAAAAGTTGCATATGTAAAAATTATAGCTGCTCAATTGGAAAATGGGGAGATGTCCATCATTTGGGCATTTGAAAAAGCTGTGGTATATGAGTATAATGTAATACTATTGTAGAATGAAAAAATAATTAACAGATTTCAGAAAAAAAAAAACCTTGACAGATTTATGTGAACAGATGCAATATGAAATGAGAAGAACCAGGGAACACTGTACACCAGAGACATTGTACAATGATCATTTATGATTAACTTAGTTCTTCTCTCTCTTTGTTTTCTTCCATAACACAATGATTCAAAATAAGGTCAAAGGACTCATGAAGGAAAATGCAGCCCACATCCACATAAAGAACTGATGGACTCTGAATGCAAAGCAAAGCACTTTTTAATTTTTCCCTTTTTGAGGTTTCTTCTTTCACAACTATAACTAATGAAAAATATGGAACTATATTTTACATGTTAGTATACAGATAACATGTATCAAACTGCCCACCATCTTTGAAAGAAAGAAGGAGAAGGGAAGGAGGGAGAAAATTTGGAACTCAAAAATCTTGTAAAAGTAGATTGCTAAAAATTATCTTGATATAATTGGGAAAAATAAATTACTATTTAAAAAGAAGAGTAAACCATGTGTTTCTTGCATTCCCTATACTATAGCAACACGATGGGCAATGTCCAAGAAACAAAATTATACCCTCAGTAGAACTATAATCGTAGACAGTGATTAGTAAAATTGCAGCTGTAGTAGTTAGTTATTATATCCCTCCTAGTACCCTGCAATATTGTATTCAATTCTAGTTGCCTTCAAAACAATATTTGATTGACCTAATTCTTTATTTTGTGTTGTTGTTTAGTTGCTCCAGTCATGTCTGACTCTTCCTGACCTGATTTGTGCTTTTCTTGGCAAAGACCCTGGAGTACTTTGTCATTTTTTCTCCAGCTCATTTTACACATAAAGAAACTGAGGCAAATAACATTACAATACTTGCTCAGAGTTGCACAGCTGGTATCTGAAGCCAGATTTGAACCCAGGAAGAGGAGTACAAAAATTCTAGTTGAGTATATATTATCTCATTTGGACCTTAAAGCAATACTGTTAGACACCACAAGTATTCATCTCAATTTTACTAATAAAATTTATTGTCACCAAATGAATTGTCCATGGTTATATAATATGTATAATAGGTAGGATTTGAATTAAGATGTTCCAGTCTCTGAGGGATGTATACCATCCATTATGAATTTCAAAGATTGCACAAATTTCATGGCTTATTTCTTTTCTTTTGAAAGACTTAACCATAATAGTGATAGTGACCACAACAAAAGTATCAGAAATGATACTTAGAAATATCCACAAAAATTGCTGGAGAAAAATTTATCAGGTACTGAAAGTTGGGATCACTTTAACCTTTGTCAGAATATTTGGATTAGAGATACTGATTCATTCTAGGGAAAAGGGAATGGTATAAAAGATATTCTCCATAATGTAAATATCACAGATCTTCTAACATACATTCTTTATTACAAATCTTTTTTTCATTAAGTGGATGGCCCTCCTTTGGGGAATGGCTGAATAAGTTACAGTATATGAATGTTATGGAATATTATTGTTCTATAAGAAATGATCAGCAGGATGATTTCAGAAAGACCTGGAGAGACTTTTTGAATTGATGCTAAGTGAAGTGAATTGAACCAAAAGAACATTGTACACAGCAATAACAAAATTATGTGACGATCAATTCTGATGGATCTGGCTTTTTTCAACAATGATTCAGGCTAATCCCAATAGCCTTGTGATGGAGAGAGCCATCTTCATCTACAGAGAGGACTGTGGGGACTAAAAATGGATCACAGCACAGTATTGTTGTTTGCTTGCTTTTTGTTTTCTTTCTTAATTTTTCTTTTTGATTTGAATTTTCTTGTACTGCATGATAATTGTAGAAATATATATGTATATATGTGTGTGTATATATATATATGTGTACACACACATATATATATATATATATAAGAATTGCATATGTTTAATATATATTGAATTACTTACTGTTTAGTGGAGGAGTGAGGGGAAAAGAGGGAGAAAAAAAATTGGAATACAAGGTTTATCAGAGGTAAATGTTAAAAACTGCGTGCATATATTTTGAAAATAAAAAAGCTATTATTAAAAAAATTGAGCTTTTTCATACAATTTGTGCTTCATACCATAGGCAAATTATTAACATACATTGATACATGAGAATCTTTAGAATACAAATTGTTAGAGCTAAAAGGCAGTGTTGGATAATGTTGGAAGCTAGCTTTAGAACAAGAATACCTGGCTTTAGGTAAAATATCTGGTGAACACTGGTTGTATGACCCTAGACAAGTCTTAGGAAATGACTTTTAGAGTAGCTTTGGCCAGTCTAAACTGATACAAATAATTTTATATTCTGGAGATTCCTTCTATTGAGGAAACCACAGGTCCAATATTTATGCCCTATCATTCATACACCTGCAGAAACACAGAGAAAGATGAATTATGATAGCCAAACCCCATGGACACACTATCCTTTGATAAGAGAATAGCTTCTTCTGTCTGTTTTCCAAATATAAAAATCCAGAATATTAGTTTTGAATAATAGCATGAAGCCCCTATTTATCTAGTGACTAGTTTAATCATTAGGGCTATAGTTCTATCTCTCCATCCAAACAACAAAGCTAGTGTAGTATTCTTTCTCTTACCACACAAATTGAGTATATTCACAATCTTTGTTATTCTCTTGTCAATAGTTCTGAACGAGAGCCTCAAAAACAGAGCAGAATTATTTTTCTTGTGCAGTAAGATAACTGTATAGATATGTGTACATATATTGGATTTGTCATATAATTTAACATATTTAACGTGTATGTATTAGACTTCCTGTCATGTAGGGATGGGGGTGGAGGGAAGGAGGGGAAAAATTTGAACAAAAATCTTACAAAGGTCAATGTAGAAAAATTACTCATATGTTCTGGAAATAAAAAGCTTTAATTACTTAAAAAAAAAGAACAGTGCAGAAGAATTGGCAACAGAATATCAGTCTCTTAAACAATAAGGAAATAAGAACCAAAAGCATATTACCAAAAGTTTTCCACAACTCTAATCTCATCAGTACCACTAGAACATCATGACAATGATAAGGAAGTACAGACTGGGAATGATTATTGGGGTTTACTTAGCATTTGCCTCTGATCAAATTAAAATTGAACTATTATAGGTGATTCTGAGTGAAGCATTTTTGGATGATCAAGACAAGTTAGAGTTTGTCCAGAGGAGGATAACCAGGTTGGAGTAAAGTCTGAAACCTAATGTATAGGGGGTTCCTTTAAAGGAACTCAGAAAAGAGAAAACTTATAGAATTGAGAAATGCAGTGAGAAGGGTGGAGAGTATGTGGTTGAGAAGTGAGATAACAATTATCTTCAACTTTGGTAAAGATTATTTTGTTGGAGAAAAATTAGGCTTTGTTGCAGAAAGTAAAATAAAAAAGTGCATAAGTTCAAGAGTTAGAGGGCAGCCAGAATTTAGAAAGATCTTCCTAAAAATTCCATTATAAAATGGATTTTCTCAAGTGGATTTGAATACTCATTACTAAAAATGTTTAAGTAAAGCTTGAATTTATATTGGTCATGAGCATTGTTGAGAGGATATGTTTCATTACATATGGACTAAGATTAAAGTATTTCCAACTCTTAAATTCAATGAATCAAAAACAATTCAGGAAAAAAGCATGTTTCTCAAACTCAATTCATCAAAATCAATAGGTAATGACCTCAGGAGACATAAAAAACAAGACTAAATATGACATGTGCTTGAGAATAAAAGGTTTGTATTTAGAATCAAGATGGTGGATTAGTGAGTTGTGTTAAACTCAATCAAGATTACCACAGAAAAGGGGAAATAGAGAAAGAGACAGAGAGAGAGAGAGAGAGAAATAAAGAGAGAAAAAAAAGAAGAAAGGGAAAGAAAGAAAAATGAAAGAAAAGAAACAAGAAAAGAAAAAGAGAAAAAAGAAAATCATGAAATTGAACCTTGAAATTGCAGAACCAACAAACGCAAAGTGAGACAGTTTTCCAGCACAAGATAGCAGAGGAGGTCAGAAAATGATCTGTGACACTGGGGTAGAGGCTGCTTTGGGGTCCATTTAAACAAAATAACCAGTTATGGGACTAGATGGTGGCAACAGATGCAGTGACAGCTTTGGGAATTCCCAAACTCAAGTTGGTAAAGGAGCTTGACTATTGCTCCGAAAGCTTTAACAGGGAATCCTTGTGCAAAAAAGGGTATGGAATGAGATGCTACTTAGAAAATCCATTGCCTATACTCAATTCTGGATCATAGTTCAGGAGCAGAGAGGAATGCTTTCAGCCAAGATGGAATAAAAGGCCTGAGGAGCAATATTGCTTTTAGTCGCAACTATGTATCACTTAAAGGCAATAAGGAACAAGGGATCAGACACCCTTCTATGGTATAGGGACCAGAATTCAGACCAAGAGAATAATAACCACACCTATCCCCAGATCACACTAACTTGTGATCACATAATATTTCTGAAG
>JAJPUD010029390.1:0-13928 GCA_023553655.1 Myrmecobius fasciatus
TTTTTTTTTCTTATAGATAGGATTTTTCTTGCATAACTTCTCAAGCAATTCAACATTATTAACATGTAGTGGACTTCCTGCCATCTAGGGGAGGGGAGGAGACTGGGGGTAAAATTTGTAATGGAAAGCTTTGTAAAGATCAGTGTTGGGGAACTACCCATACATATGTTATACAAATAAAAAGCTTTAATAAAAAAAATAAATGACCAGCAGGATGATTTCAGAGATACCTGCAGAGACTTACATGAACTGATGCTAAGTGAAATGAGGAGAACCAGAAGATCATTACACATGGCAACAAGACTCTACGATGATCTATTCTGATGGACTTGGCTCTCTTCAACAATGATACATTCAAACCAGTTCCAATTGTTCAGTGATGAAGAAAGTAATACACACCCAAACAGAGGCCTGTGGGATCTGAATATAGACCACAACATAGCATTTTCACACTTTCTGTTGATGTTTGCTTGCATTTTGTTTTCCTTCTTGGTCTTTTTTTTTTCTTATAGATCTGATTTTTGTTTTACAGCAAAATAACTGTATAAATATGTATACACATATTGTATTTGTTATATATTTTAACATAGTTAACATGTATTAAACTATCTACCATCTAGGAGAGGGGGTGAAGGGAAGGAGGGGAAATTTAGAACAGAAGGCTTTGCAAGGGTCAATGTTGAAAAATTACTCACGCATATGTTTTGCAAACAAAAAGCTTTAATAAAAAAAGAACTCAGGTGAGTGTGATTATAATAGTACTATCAATAAGAATTGGAAAATAGAAGGAAGCAGCAGTTTTAGAGTTCAAGTTTGAATGTAGTTTTCGGAAACTGGTTGGACAGATCAGTGAAAATAAATTATAAACTTGGTGATTAATGCATTGAGTCAAGCAAAGAAATTAGGACTTGGAAGTAAGAGGTATAAAGTCAATAACTGAATCTTAGGAATAGTTAAGAGAAAAGAACAAAAAGGAATGAAAGTGTGTCTAGATCAGAGACTTTTGAAATTTTCATGATAGGAGATCAGTAAATCAGAGAAGTATTTCAAGAATTAATTCATTTAAAATTTGTGCCTCTGCCAGAGTCTAACATTTGGATTTCCATGTAAGTCATTAATAAGCATATTTTTATTTAATTGAATTTCAGGTTATCTTGTTCTTTTATTTAAAAAGCGCTTGATTAATTCTTAGCCAGATTCTTAAGTGAAAAAAAAACCTCATTCTTTGTATTTGATTTCACCTTTTCTTTAGTTCTGTCTCTATCTCCATAAAAACTAATTACAGGAAAAAGGAATACATCAAGCCAAATAATATACTTCTATTTGGAAACACTTGTCTTGAATGAACAGATTCACAGACATGACTGGTGTAGAGGATATGAATTGATAATCATATATTCAGGACTGGATAGTTCTCTAGTGCTCTCATAATCCAATCCTTTCATTTTTCTGATTAAAACTTGAGGCTCAGAGATATTTGGTAACGTGCTTATGCATTAGCAGTTATAAATGGCAGAGACAAGATTTGGACTTACTCTTCTAATTTTAAATTCAGTGATTTGTACATAGTTCACAATACTATGCTGCTGAACTCAATGTGTAGGGTCTTTAGTGATCATTTGGTCCAACCCTCTAATTTTATAAGTGAGAAAACTGAGACTGATAAAGGTTAAATGATATATGTAAGATTATAAAAGTAGTAAGAAGAGTATAGTGTGAATCCAACTTGCTTCATATAGAATGCACTGGTATGAAGAATGGTGAATGGAATAGGCTATTACATGATTAGCATTTCTTACCTATGAATGGAGAAAAAAGAGCCAATGTCAAAATAGTCAAATTGCTAGCAGTATCTGAGAATTTTTTTAGAAACTGAAATACTATAATTGTTCAAATATGTAGTTAGGATAATAGCTTTAGTACTGATACAAGCAGCCAAGTTTTAGAGCAAGCTTCTGCTGGCCATGGTGCTGACTGAGCTTTGCTCTAGTGTTACACAACAGAATGATGGATAAATTGACTCTAGCTCCTACTACCATGATGCTCTCAAGTTGAAATTGGTGTTGAGATCTTTGAAGACAAAGTAGTGGTTCTCCTGTCCTATACATATAAGAAGGTGAAGACTGAATTTAACATGATCACCCTGTCCTTTGCTGATTACCTAAAGTAGTTCACCTTCATTGTGTGAGAATTACTTCAGACCTGAAAGTTCTAAGTTTGTATTCATAGAAATAAAAATGACAACAACAAAAATACTTTTTTTCATACTAATATGGTGCTTAGTGTTTTGAAAATATTTACATACATTTCAGTTGGTCCTCAAAACAATTTTGTAGTAGAAGGTAAAGCAGTATTATTATTCTCATTTTATAAATTAGTATATTGAGGCTCAGAGAGGGAAAGCAACTTGATCAGTTAGTAGTAGAATTTGATTTTAAATCCAATATTCTTTTCATCAAATCACAGCTACCCTTACATGTTTTGGTGATATAATGGACTAAGGCTGTTTATCATGTCTTCAGTGGACAACAGAGGATCATTCTTTTCTAGGGAAGAATAAGTGTTTTCCTAGGATCTTGTTAGTTTGTGTGACCCTAGAGTTTTTTAAAAGGATAACAAAATTAACAAAATCAAGCTGCTGTGAAATATAAATAGGTTTATTGTGTAAAGATGTTTTATTTTTTGTTTAGAAAAGTGTTTCTGAAGTAAATAATAGGGTATTCATAGATTATATTGGTCAAATAAAATATTTGTAAAACACTTAGCATGCCTGGGACATCGTAGGTATTTAATAAATATTTGTCATCTTCCCCTCTGAATAGGTAAAACCTTTATCAGTTGATTTTGTAGTCATAAAAATAATATAGTTGATATTTCTGTATTACTTTATCATTTACAAGCATGCCCATTATAACTATTCTTAGATAATATTACAAATTATGGAAGATTTATAATAGAACTTTCCCTTCTCTCTCCTATCATGTTCACATATTAATTTGTGTCACTAAAATAATATTTCTTTAAAGATATTTATTTATATAGATTTATATTTATAAAATCACATGTATATATTACATATAGATGTAATTTCTCAGGATTTTCATTTAAGCATAACTGATTATTTTCTTCTGCTCCTCCATATAAATTTAATAAATAAAAAATTACATACCAAAGCCCTGAAAATAGTACCAGATGAATGTTAACAATCTCACAACTTGTTGCCTTTACCCCAGTCTTTCCGTTCTGCCTTTCCTCTATCAACAATGCTATCATTATTTTTGCCATGTAACCTCTGAATCTCAGAGGTACATTTGACTCTTGCTCCTCAAGTTGCTAAAATGTAATGAATCTTCCTCTATAATAGTTTAGATCTATTTTTAAAAATTCCACTGGCCTTTTCTCCCATTGGTGAATACTCCATGGAACCTCCATTTTGAGGAAAGGCCCAGGCAAGCCATTACTCAACTCAACCATCATGTTTTCAGCTGTCTCCTGATTCTTCTTTCATGAATTTCTTCTCTCACTGGTGACTTTTTCCTGAAATCTCCATTGGGAGGGACCCAGATTAATCATCCCTGAATCTCAAAACTTAACTACCATGTTCCTATGTTGCATATTTCTTCTTCTTTTTTAGTCTTTTGTGCTTTTCAACTTTCCTTTTATGTTTTGTTTCTATCCATTAAAACATAAGCTGTTTGAGAGTATAGTATATTTTCACGGCAACAAGACTATCTGATGATCAGTTCTGATGGACATGGCTCTCTTCAACAATGAAATATTTCAAACCAGCTCCAATTGTTCAGTGAAGAAAGTGATATACACACAGAGAGAGGGATATGAAATGTGGACCACAACATAACATTTTCATGCTCTCTATTGATGTTTGCTTGCATTGTTTCCCTTCTCAGATATTTTTTCTTGTAGATGTGACTTTTCTTGCACAGCAAGATAACTGTAAAAATATGTATACACATATTTGATTTATCAAGTATTTCCTGCCATCTAAGGGAGGAGGGGAGACTGGTGGGGGGGATTTGTAACAGAAAGCTTTGCAAGGGTCAATGTTGAAAAATTGCCCATATATATGTTTTGCAAATAAAAAGTTTAATAAAAAAGAAAGAGTATAGTATATTCATCTCTCACTATCCTTCTGCCCTGCCCAACCCTTCAGAGAGTACTCTGCCCCATCAGGACTGACTCCTTGTCCTCTGTGTTCTGATGCTGACTGTTACATTCTCATCTCCCATTATTGTTCTCACTAGGCTTCCCATCTAGAATGATTTCCCTTCTTTCTATATTGTTGAGAAAAATAATTTAAAAATTTATATAATACTTTAAGGTTTCCACAGTACTTCAAAAATATTATCTCAACCTTGGGAGATTGTTATTATTATCCTAATTTTATAGATGAGAAAAATAAGGCACACAAAAGTTAAGTGACTTGCTCAGGATAACCTAGCTCATAAGTTGTTTGAGGATGAATTTGAATTTGGGACACCCAGTGCTCTATCAACAGATAGAATACACAAAACATTCCATATTATTGTCATGTTGTAATAAACTAAACAAGTGAATCATTTTGGCCAACAAGTAAGAGAGAATTTACCAGAGATGAAGTGTTTCATTTGAATAGTAGATAGATAACTGTATTTTACTTCAGCATCAAAGCAAAATCTCTCCTCTTTTTTTCATATTCCTCTAACCATCCCCATAATGCTTACTCTCTAAATGAGTATATAATGTTTGTGTTAGGTGTTACATGATGCTTGGGATGTATTGCTTTGTAGAGTTACTTTTCTTTTTGTTGGTATATTCCACTCTATTCTAAGTTCCTTGAGGGCAGGAAATAAGGTTTATATATCTTTTTATCTCTACCCCTGGCTCTTAACACAGTGCCTTGCACATAGTAAATACTTAATTTGTATATTGATTGATTTTTCTGGTTGATGAAAGGTTCCACTCAATCTTAATGTTGCTCTGGGTAAATTAGTGCTTTCTAATTTTCTCTGAGGGAAATATAACTTGTATCAGTAGCTCCTCTTTACAATTTACATGCTTTTCTTTTTTTCTTTTTCATCTTTTCATAGTAATGTATTTTTAAATGCTGTGATCATTAATCTTCTGAATAGAGGGCTCAGATTTGTGCATATCTCACATTTCTCTTATGTACATTCATTTTTTGTTCCAAGTTCTTCCATCTGATTTACTAGATAATTTTCAACATTATAGGATCATAACATGTTTTCCCTTCTCTGTGTCTTTAAAGAGGATATCAAAAGAAGAAATCTTTTAGAGAAATTAAATAGACTTGCAATAAATATTATAGACATCATAAAGAACAGGGCAATTCAAGTCCCAAAAGTTCATGTGCTAAATGGTTGTGAAATATCTAGGGGAATCCAATATCTGTGAGAACCAATTTCTTTTGATTGCCTGTTAGTTTTTCAAGGCATAGGGCATGACATCAAAGAGAAAAAAACTTATGCATGTGTAGTGATTGAAGAAAAGGACTGGAAGGCCAAATTCAGTGGGTTTTATTCCCTTACCTATCCCTGTGTTTGTGAGAGAGATTGGGAATGTCCCCAGGGAACAGCAGAAGATATCTCTTTCTGATAAAACCTACCTTTCTTTGCTCATTTTCTTACCTATAAAAATCAGATCTTGGTAAAGAATGTCATCAATTATCTAAGCTGATTATCATTTTCACCATTGCTGTCACTCCCCTAATCTCTGACAACACTCTAGTCCTTTTCCTTTTGACTTCATGGCAAAATACTTCAACTCCATATTATGTTTTATTCTCGAAGTCTTTGTCTCTTTGTCATGTTACAAAATATTCTTTCTTTCTCCACGGTAACATCTTTCACTTCTGACCCTGTTTATGAGGTGATTTTGTTTATTATGGAAAACTCTCTACAATCACTTTTGGCCCCCTTCCCCTGGTCTTCATCTTCACTGGCAGGTTACTCCTTCTATCATTCTCTGTCACTGTTTTTCCTTCATTCTCTGTCTCCCTGTCTCTCATTCTCTCTTTGTTTTTCTGTCTCTATCTTTCTCTGTCTCTTTCCCTCTCTCTGATATCTCTCTCTCATCTCTTTCTATCCACTTTCCTGTTGCCTACAAATATATATATATATATATATATATATATATGTATATATATATATATACATCTTCTATCCTAAAACTAAGCAGCAACAAAAACAGCAGCAACAATACTTTTATTTGATCTAGGCATCTTTCTTAGCTATGATCCTATAATTCTTTCCTTGTTAAACTTTTTAAGACAGCTGTCTTCAATATGTACTTCCCCTTTCTCTTTTCTCTCTTCTTACCCATTTGCAATCTGACTTCTGACCTCATCAATCAAGTGAAACTACCCATTCTAAAGTTATCAATGAACTTTTAAGTACCAAATCAAATGGCCTTTTTGGAATCATCATCTTTTCTGAGCTCTCTGCAGCCTTTGATACTGTTGATCATTACTTTTTCTGCATAATTTTCCCCTGTAAGTTTTCATGATACTGCTTTCCCTTGTTGCTCTTTCTAGTTATCTTATTGATCCTCAGTATTGTTTGCTGGGTTTAAATTTGTATTATACCCAATAACCTTGGGTAACCCACCACCTTCACTTATCTCTCTTGCTTGTTGATCTAATCAGGCATCATAGGTTCAGTTATCATCCTTATTCAGAGGATTTCCAGATTCTTTTACCTAGTCCTAGCCTTTATATTGCATTCCCTACCACCACCAACTGACTTTTGGACATTTTAAACTCTATGTCTGATAGGCATATTTACTTTAACATATTCAAAATGAAACTTATCTCTGCACCCTATTCTCTGAACTCTAGCCTCTTTCAAAGTTGTTGAGAGCAACACCATCCTTCAAGCTACTCAGACTAAAAATCTTGGTGCTGTCTTCAACTTCTCACTCATAGTTATCAACACATATAACCTATTGCCAAATCTTGTCCTTTCTATATTCGCAATATCTCGTGCACAGTTCTGTATTTTCCACTAATATCCTAGTGCAGTTGCTCATTACTTTACACATGTAGTATTACTATAGCCTTCTAATTGATCCACTTAGTTCAAATCTTTCTCATTTCCAATTTATTCTCCAATTAGATTCCAAAGAGATTTTCCTAAGTCCCATACTGTGATCCTTCTACTAAGTAAACTCCAATGGTTCTTCTATGAATTATTTTTAGGGAGGTGATCATTTGGCATTACTCTTTAGGGCAGCAGAGACTTCTTTTGCTTTAGTATATTTCAAAGATGAATTCTAACCTTCTCTATTTCCCCAGTAACTGTCTATGGTTGAGTTCCTTCTCCTTTGTCTGCTATTTGTTTTAATAGCAGCTTGTTATAATCACCTCTGGTCCTGGGACATGGGGAATAGTGTTTCTGACCTCAATTCCTTCTTACTGGGCCCAGTCTCTGAATTCCTTTTCTCCTCTAAGCCATAGCTGAGGCTCCCAAGCACATTGTTCTGGAAATATTCTTGTTTCCTGTGAATCCTCCAGTGGCTTTGACCTTCAGTTCTCCCTTCTTTCCTAGAACTAAAACATTTTCCCACTGTTTTTGCACTCACCCAATGAGTGTTGTTTCCTTTTTACCCAGGGTCACATTTAGCCCAATGCAGAGATGGGGAAAACCTCTGCTGACAATGATTGCCAGGTCCAGTTGTGTCAACAAAATAGAGAAGAACTTTAAAAAAGACTTTAAAAATCAAGTGAGAGAAACTGAGGGAAAATTAAAGAAAATAATAATAACAATACAAGAAAATCATGATTATGGAAAGAAAATCCATCAACTGGAAAAGGAAATCCAGAATCTTAAGGAAGAAAATGACTCTTTGAAAATTAGAATTGGTCAGGGAAAAGATAGTGAAGTTATAAGAGATCAAAAAAAAATATAATAAAGAATGAAAAAATAAAATACAATGTAAAATATTCCCGCAGGGGGATTTTAGCAAAAGGCTCTTATCCAAAATACAACAGCGTTGGCTGTTCTGTGTTAGTTCAGAAGGCCAGTGGATCAGTAGACTAGCTCTGAGATTTTCAACACAACCACAGAAGACAAAGTGTGAGCCATTGAATCCCAGCATAACAGGCATTACTAGGCCAGGCCAACTCAATGCAATGAGAAAGCCTGCAGTATCACTGGCCCCAATGCAGTCAATGAGAGCCTCTGTCCCCCTGCAAAAGAAGCTTATGACAATATTCCCTGTTCCCTAGGAACAGAGTTCAACTTTTAAAAATGAGCAAAAAAAAGCAAAAAGAGTCCTTACAATATGGATATACTTATGGAGACAGGGAAGGTCAGAAAAAAACCCAGAAGAAGACAGAAAAAGCAAAATGCTTACAAGTGAAGTTGCAGAGAGAGATATGAATTGCTTTCAAGCTTAAAAAGTTCTCTGAAGATCTCAAAAATTACTTTAAAGGAGAAATAAAAGAAAAATGGGGGGGGAATGAGAACTATGCAGGAGAATTGTGAATGTTTTTGGGGAAAACTCAACAGCTTGAAAAAGGAAGCTCAGAAATTGACTGAAGAAAACAATTTCTTAAAAAAATAAATTTGGTGAAATGGAAAAAATGTACTGAAGAAAAAAAAACTTCTCCAAAAATAAATTAGGTGAAATAAAAAAGAAAACAACTCTTTAAAATTAGAATTGACAAAATAGAAAAAAAAAACAACTCCTAAAATAGAATTGGTAAAATGGGGAAAAAAAGTCACTGAACAACTCTTTTAAAAGTACAATTGGCCAAATGCAAAAGAAGATTTTTAAAAAGCTAACTGAAGAAATTAATTCACTAAAAATTAGAATTGGACAAATGAAAATGAATGGCTCAATAAAACATAAAGAATTGATCAAACAAAATTTTTAAAAATGAAAAAAATGAAGAAAGAAAAAAGTACCTCATTAGAAAGACAACTGACCTGGAAAATAGATCCAGAAGAGGCAATCTAAGAATTATGGGACTACATGCAAGCCTTGATGAATAAAAAGAATCTGGATGATATCTTTCAAGAAATCATCATGGAAAATTGCCCTGACATGCTAGAAACACAAGATAAAATAGCCATTAAAAGAATCCACCAATTGTGAACTGATCCAATCATTCTGGACAGCAATTTGGAATTATGATCAAAAGATTATCAAACTGGGCATACTCTTTGATTCAGAAGGGTTTCTACTGTGGTTATAACCCAAAAAGATCTTAAGGAAGGGAAAGGGGCTCATATGTGCAAAAATCTTTGTGGCAGCCCTTTTTGTAGTGGCAAGAAATTAGAAACTGACTGAATGCCCATCAATTGGAGAATGGCTGAATAAGTTATGGTATATGAATGAATATTATTGTTCTATAAGAAATAATCAACAGAATGATTTCAGAGAGACTTGGAGAGACTTACATGAACTGATGCTAAGTGAAATGTGCAGAACTAGGAGATCATTGTGCACAACAACAGCAGGATTATTCGACAACCAATTCTGATAGACATGGTTCTTCTCAAAAATGAGATGATTGAGGCCAGTTACAATGAACTTGTGATGATTAGACTTCTCTCAGAGAGAGGACTGTAAAACTGAGCATGGATCACAATATAACATTTTCACTTCTTTTATTGTTGTTTGCTTGAATTTTATTTTCTTTCTCTTTTTTTCCTTTTTTATATGATTTTTCTTGAGCAGCAAGATAATTGTATAAAAATGTATGCCTATATTGGATTTACATATATATTTACCATGTTTAACCTATATTGGATTTCATGCCATCTAGGGGAGGGAGTTGGGGGGGAAGGGGGTCAATTGTAAAAAATTATCCTTACATATATTTTGAAAATAAAAAGCTTCAATTAAAAAACAATCTTTAAAAATCTTTAAAAAAGAATCCACCAACTACCTCCAGAAAGAAACTCCAAAATGAAAAATTCAAAGAATATTGTAGCCTATTCCAAAATTATCAAATCATAGATCTGAAAGCAGCCATAAACAATTCAAATATCATATGGAGGAACTACAATCAGGATTATCCAGGACTAATAGCTTCCACATTAAAGGATTGGAGAACATGGAATATGATATTCCTGAAGGAAAAGGAACTTGGATAAGAATTAAACAAGCCTGGATACACCAAAAGATGGCAGGGTCTTAACTATCAAAGAGCAAAAGAACTGGGGTTTTGGTTGAAAATATCATATCCAGCAAAGTTAAGCATATTCCTAAATTTTAAAAAAATGGATATTTAGTGAATTGCCAGACTTCTAGGATTTTATTGCTACTTAATAAAAAATCTAATACATAAGGCACCATGAGAAATATAAGGTAAACATCAGAGTTTTTTAAATTTTAAATTTAAAGGGGCTCCATAAGGACAAATTATAATATATATATATATATGTATATATATATATATACATACATATATGGAAATATATATATATGGAAATATAAACCATGTGTCTAAGATTATCACTAATAACTGGGTAGTTTGAATGATAGATTGGAGTAGATATGAGTATTGTATGATTCTAAAAAGCAAAATCACATAAGTAAAAAAAGTAATTATCTCATAGAAATGAAGTACAAGAGTAAGAATTGATACAGAGAACTTAGATATGAATATATATAGATATAGATATGTATGTATATATATAATGAGTCATAGACACAGAGAGAGAAGCATATAAAAGATTTCTGAATTTAAAAAGAAAGGGGGTAAAAGGATAAGGAAGGAGAGAGGATAAGGGAGGGATTTTTAGAGGGAACCCTATTCAATCAGATCTGGATTAAAGAAAGAACAACAGATACAGTTAGAAGGGAATAAAAGTCTTCTAAATTTATAAAGAAATAAGAAGTGAGAGAATATGATGAGGGATATAGAAAGGTGAGTAGGTTAACGGGAAGAGGGAAAGAGGGAACAACATATATATTTTTAAGGATATAAAAGTCTTCTAAATTTAGATAGAAACAAGAGGTCAAAAGGAGAGGGTGGAAGAGAGGATAAGAGAAGAGTTCTTGGAGGTGGGATAGGTTAAGTAATAGGAGGGTAAGGTTAGGGCTAGAGTCGGGAGATGTGAAGTAGTCAGGAGGCATAGTAATACGGTGAGGGGTAAAAGCAAAGCAGAGGAATGAGGAGGGATAGGAAAATGGTGAGAAAATAGGAAGAAAGAAAATAAACATGTAATTATAACAGAGAATGTGAATTGAATGAATTCATCAATAAAATGGAAACAGAGACTGGAATAAAATTTGAACTCAACAACATGTGATTTTCAGGAAATGTTATAAAAATGAAAACTGCAAACAAACATAAAGATCAGTAGAGATTATTATGTTTAAAAAAAGCAGGTATAGCATCATGATCTCAGATAAAGTTGAAGCTAAAAGAGATGTAATTAAAAGTGAAATTTAGGAAAACTACTTTATGTCAGCCATATCAATCAATATTGTTTGAAAGTATTTAAAATAACTAGATCGTACAAGATGTGCATATTGCTGTGATATAGGAAATAAGCTCTGATTCAGAAAAAATATGGAAAGACTTGGTGTTATGAAGGAAAACAGAGATCAAGTAGAAATAATCATACTACAGTCATGCATATGAGTATGTATGTGTATAATTATAGTCAAAAAAATAACTCCTAGATTGCAACCCTGAAGAATTGGGAAGATAGTGCTCTCCATAACAATAGGGAAGGTGGGGATAGGGGTAAGGTATAGAGAGAAAGATAATCAGTTATTTTGGACATGCTGAGTATAAAATGTTTACTCAATATCCTATTTAAGATATCTGAAAGACAGTTGAAGATGAAAGGTTGGAAGTCACCAGAGTATCAAGGCAGGAAAGATAGATTTGAGACAACATAGAGATGGTAATAAAATTTTTGCTTCACAATTACTGCAGTCTTTTCAAATAACCATGTTTAAAATAAATGCATGTTTATAATTACAAAATTACAAAAGTAAAAATATATATATATATATAAAGAACTAATGTTGCTAAACAGATTATTTGAAACACATCTAGAGGTTGAACTAGGAAAAGGGAAATTTCCACTATATTGCTTCTGGGAAAAATGTGTTTGCACATGATTGTATATGTGTGTGTGTGTTTGTGTTTGTGACTCAGGATACTTGACATTTGTTCAGGCCAAGTTTTAGCTCCAGAGTAAAACCATATTGAGAAAAGTGACCTTCTCACCTTAAAGGTGATGATTGCTTAACCAATCACAGATTTTTAACCTGGGGCCACAGGATAAGTTGGGAAACAGATTTCAACAACTCTGACCAATAACACAATCAGCTCCATTATCTGGCTTGTTTTGTGTTATAGGGATTCTTGAAGCATTTTTTTTAATGATTTTTTTTCATTGTGATTTTTTCTGTTCTTTGTAATTTTCAGAGGAAATGTTTTCTGACTAGAATCATCTCTTTCCCAACTTTGGAAAACGAAGCTCTAGGTTGGAAGTGATTGCTTTTTAGACTTTATCTTGAGGATAAATATGAATGGCTAGTCAATGTAAGTTAAAGACTAAATACAAGTCAGGACAATCCATAAGCCCAGAGCTTTCTGACTCCAGAAAGAGGAAGAGGCTAATGATCATAGAATCCCTGAATTGAAAGACTACAGCTACTCAAGCCATTATATATAATATCCCCAGTGAGGATTCTCCCTTGAACATCACCAGGGATAAAGAACTAATTATCTCTTGAAGAAGTCCATTCTATTTTAAACGATAACCCTGATACTCAGGAAAACTTTCCTTATATTAAGTGTTTGCCTCTCACTGCCATTCTCAGGGACCTTGCAGAACAACCGATCTCTGCACAAGGCAACTATTCAAATGCTTGAAGGCATTTATTATATTGCTCATACTACCCTCAAATCTTCTCTTTTGCTTTTAGGGAATTGAATTGAATTGATTTGATTGAATTGACTGAATCAAATGAATTGATTTTTACCTTTGAGGACAAGGAGACAAAAATGTACCACTTGTAGTGGAGAAACACTTAGGTATTCACTTTAGTACCAACTAGGAATCTTCATTGAATTCCAAGTCTTAGCAGGTATACTGACTCCTAAAACTGTGTTCTTTGATGTGTAACTCCAAGGATTGATTGATAGTTCCAAGCCCTTTGAAAACAAAAAAGTTAGAAATTGTCTAAAGCAAGAGCTTATTTTTTTTCTATTTTTTCCTCATCAGCTTGTTTTATTTCATTTTCATTTTTATTATCTTACTCATATTAGTTTTCTTTTTTTCATTAAAGCTTTTTATTTGCAAAACATATGCATGGGTAATTTTTCATCATTGACCCTTGCAAAACTTTCTGTTACAAATTTTTCCCTCCTTCCCTCTACCCCCTCCCCTAGATGGCAGGAAGTCTAATACATGTTAATTATGTTAAAATACTTGACAAATAGAATATGTGTATACATATTTATACAATTATCTTGCTGTACAAGAAAATTTTGGGCATATAAGAAAAAAATCTGGAAAGGAAAACAAAATGTAAGCAAACATTAATAGAAAGCATGAAAATGCTATGATGCGGTCCACCCTCAGATCCCATAGGCTTCTCCCTGGGTGAACAATTGGAACTGGTTTGAAGCATCTCATTGTTGAAGAGAACCATTTCCATCAGAACTGATCATCATATAGTCGTGTTATTGCTGTGTATATTGATCTCCTGGTTCTGCTGATTTCACTCAGCATCAATTCATGCAGATTTCTCCAGGCCTCTCTTAAACAATCCTGCTTGTCATTTCTTATAGAACAATAATTTTCCATGACATTCATATACCATAGTTTATTCAGCCATTTTTCAATTGATGGGCATACATTCAATTTTCAGTTTCTAGCCACTACAAAGAGGGCTGCCACAAATATTTTTGCACATGTGGGGCCCTTTCCTTCCTT
>JAJPUD010029391.1:0-13928 GCA_023553655.1 Myrmecobius fasciatus
TTTTTACTCCACAATCAGGGGGAAATTTTTCCAGTTTTCTCAAGGGGGAGAATATGGGAAGTTTAACGAAATTCTTCACCATCAAATTTTATTTGTGGAGAAAGAATAAGATATCTTTTCCTGTGTCTTGCTTATAGAAACCTTTCTGGTATTTTCTTTATTTTTTTTTTCTTAAGCAGGGTGTACGTTTCTCTTTTCCAACTTATTTCTAAAGCCACTAAAGAGCTATAAAACCTCAAAGGCATGTGAGGATGAAAGGTTGTATGCTTTGAATTGAATAATAATTTGTACCTTTCATCTAAGAACTCAAAGCATTCCCCAAACCACCTCATTAATTATTAGCACACCCCTTCTGAGGCAGCAGGACCTCGATGGACCTGGGAAAGCTGTGCTATGAGTAAGGCAAGGAACTTGTTAAAGACCCTTCACTGATTCAGAGACAAAATTTGAGTGAGTCCTCTGGGCTTCCCAGACTGGGATTCTAATGCACTTGTCATTCCCTCCACCAAGAACTGCAGTAACAACAAAGAAAGAAAAGCATTTGGCCCTGAGCCTTTCCCTGGAACATAGGTGACTTCCTATAGGTTCTGCTCCCAAGAGGCAGAAGAGAAGCAAAAAAAAAATCTTGAAATGAGGAGGAAAGAAAATGAAGAAGAAGGGGAGCAGGTGGACTCAGTCCTAAATGGCACATTTTATTTTTTTAAAAAAGGCATAGAAAGGCTTAGGTAAGACTGGGCAATTTGGTGACAGATATTTATATTATGTCACATGAGAATTATTTGAAAGAATGTAAAATGTTTAGTTTTGAGAAAAGAAACTTTGTGGAAAAGGAAGGAAAGCACTCATTAAGTGTGTACTGTGGATAAATATTATCTCATTTGATCCTCACAATAATAATAGTAGGTGCTACTATTATTTCTAGTTTATATTTGTGGAAACCTAGGGACACATCATTTAAGTGACTTTCCTACAAGTTAAGTGTTTGAGGTAGGATTTAAATCTGATCTTCCTTACTCCAGACCCAATGCTTTACCCACTGAACCACCCAGCTTCCTCACTTTTATTACATGCTTACTATATGCCAATTCCTGGATTAAGACAAGAGAGACAAATACAAGCAAAATGAAATAGTTCCTGAACTCAAGAAATTTATACTGCACTAGGAAAAGACAGGACATAAATGGGAACTGAAAAGGAGTGGGGGGAAGTTGGTCAACAGTATGAGTACCTGATTTAAAAGCAAGACGATCAGAAAAGGGAGGGCTAAGAGGAAAAGGCAGGAGGCTGGCCTGGGCCCTATCACAAAATGGAGGCTCCAGGAAGAATTCACTAATGTACCAGGAGGGACAGGACTCTGAGTGGGATAGTTTATGGTGGGCAGGCCGGGGCAGGAGAGGATTATCCTATCTGAGAAGGCCTTGGACATTAAGGGAAGGTACAGGATGGGGATAGATGGCAGCAGAGACGATTCTGAAGGTCAGAAGGAAAGAAACAGCAATGGGAGGGAAATGAAGGCAGTCCAAATCCCCCAAATGAAGGGTCCCTATCATCATCACCTTGGCTAGACTGCCTTCATTTCCAGTATTTAATTCCAGGATGTGAAGGGCTTGAGAGAAGGATTCAACTTGTCAACTTGACACCAAAAGGCAGACCTGTGACCAATAGGAATTTGCAGAGAGAGAGTTTTGCTCAGTACAGGGGGCTGGATTAGTTTACTTCCTAAGTAAATGGTGTTGTTCAACCATGAACAACTTTCCATAACCACATTGGGGATTTTCTTGGCAAAGATACTGGAAAGAAGTTCGCTATTTCATTCTCCAACCCATTTTATAAATGAGTAACTGCAAATAGGGATTAGGTGACTTTCTCAAGGCCACATAGCTAGCAAGTGTCTGAGAGCAGATTTAAACTAGTTCCAGCCCCAGGACTCTACTGTACCATTCATCTGCCTCAACACCTCTGCAGAAGCAGAAGGCTGCCTGCAGCTGGAATGAGTTCCCCACAAAACATTCAAGAAAATGTTGCCAGAGGTGTTAGGGAAAGAATCCCTGCTGTATTCAAATGAATTCAATTAAACTTTTAATAATAGTCCATAATAAATGTCCAAGTTACTGAGATAGGTACTGAGAATTCACAAAAGAAAAAAAAAGCAACCCAGAACATATAAGTAAGGAGTTTTCATTCTACTTGGTCAGTTAAATATCGAAACTAATGACTTCTAAATTCTTTGCAACAGTTTGATTTTGTAATTTTTTGGAAAAGGATGACCATGTGATTCAATGAAAAGGAGAATGTTCTAAACATCATGACACAAGTTTTATTCACTACTCTGTTACAAATATAGCAATTGTCTGATATACAGGAAGGAAAGAAGGAAAAAGAAAGGAAAATGAACAAGAAGGAAGCAAGGAAGGAAGAAAGCAAGCAAGCAAGAAAAGAAGGAAAGAAGGAAGGACAAGAAGTCGCTGTATGATTGTATGATCATGATAAGTCACCTAAATGCTCTGTGCCTCTATTTTCATTTGTAAATAATAATTTAACATTTTTGTTTGTTTTTTGTTTGATTTTTTAAAATTTTGAATAGCTTTGGTTTGATATTTTAAAGGCAGTGTAGTATGTCAGGAATAAATCTTGTCTTGAAACACAAAGCCCTGTATTCAAGTGACACATAAAGCATAGCAGTTTTCTTATTTGTAAAGCTGGGATTATAACTGCTTTCATATTTGATATGATGATCAAGTAACCTAAGTATCCAGTACTGTATAATGGGAAGAGTGTTAAGCACGATTTCAATCTTGCTTTTGAATAGCCAAGTCACTTAAACTCTCTGATCCTCAGTTTTGTTATCTGAAAATTGAGAATCGCTATTTTATTCAGAAAATCAAATGTGATCATGTACTCAAAGTATTTTCCAAATTATATGCTTACTGTGAAATCAAATTATAACCTGAAGTGATAGATAATTTTTTTTAATTTTAACTAAATCTGTGATTTCATTGATATTTCTGGTACAAAAAAATTCTTTCTATCCATGTACTTGATCAGATATTATTATAGGCTCCTTGGAGGCAAATTCTCCATATTGACCTCTGTATCTTCCCAAGATATTAGAAATTGATTTGTATATAGCAAACATATGAGAAATGTTGGATGGATTGTCTGAGAAGAAAACATACTATGAATAATTTTCAGATGTTGAGATTTCTCCAGATTTTCTGCTCCTATGATTCTATTCATAATTCTAATTCTGCAGCTACTATGAATTTATCTGTTCCATTCCAATAACAATAGTTATTTGCTGATTAGTACAATGAGGCTAATATTGAAACAAGAAGACAGTTCAAATTTTGTTTTTGATACTCTTTATCTATGGGGTCATGCCCAAGACCTTTAGCCTCTCTATCTTAGTTTTCTCATGTCTAAAAGGGTTCAACTCAATGTATTCCAAGCTTCTTTGTAATTCTCTAATTTACTTTTCTTCCTAACGTTAATATCAAATTTCCTTTCTTAAAATTTGTACAGTATTTCATTTTATTGTTATATTTAAAAATATTTTTAACATTTGTTTTTAAAACATTGTTTCAAATTCTCTTACTTCCTCCTTCCCCACCCCTAGCCCTAACTGGAAGGCAAGCAATTTACCATAGGCTATAAATGGGTAGTCAAGAAAAACATTTCCATAACAGTCATATTGTGAAAAAACATATACAAAAAGAAGAAAAAATAACATCAAGAAAAATAAAAAAGAAAAACATATGCTTCAATCTGTATTCTGACACTATAAGTTCTTTCTCTGGGTATAGATAATATTCTTTTTCTTTTCTTTTTAATAGCATTTTATTTTTCCAATTGCATATAGTTTTCAATATTCATTTTTATAAGATTTTGAGTTTCAAATTTGTTTTTCTTCCTCCTTTTTCTTGCCCCCAAGACAGCAAGTAATCTGATATACGTTATATATGTACAATCATATTAAATATATCATGTTGGGAAAGAAAACCCAGAACAGAATGGAAAAACTATGAGAAAAACAAAACAAAACAAAAGGTGAAAGTAGTATGATTCCATTTTTATTCAGTCTCTTCAATTCATTCTCTGGCCAATGGCATTTCACATCCCAAGTCATTGGAATTGTCTTGGATCAGTGTACTGATGAGAAGAGCTGAGTCTATCATAGTTGATCATAATGCAATTTTTCTATTACTGCATACAATAATGTTCTCTGGTTCTACTCACTTCACTCAGCATTAGTTCATGTAAGTCTTTTTAGGCTTTTTCTGAAATCAGTTTGCTCACAATTTCTTACAAAACAATAGTAATCCATTACTTTAGTATATCACAATTTATTCAGAGATTCCACAGCTGATGGGCATCTCCTCAATTTTCAATTCCTTGCTGCTACAAAAAGGGGTGCTACAACAATTGTTACACATATGGGTCTTTTCTCTTTTTTATGATCTCTTTTGGATACTTGCTCAGTAGTAACATTGCTGAATCAAAGAGCATGCACAGTTTGATAGCCCTTTGGACATAGTTTCAAATTACTCTGTAGAATGACTGGATCAGTTTGCAACTCCACCAACAATGCATTAGTGTCACAATTTTCCCACACTCCATCCATTTACTATATCTTTTCCTGTCATCTTAGCTAATATGATAGGTGTGAGATGGCAGAGTTGTTTTAATTTATATTTTTCTAAGTGATTTAGAGCATTTTTTCATATGACTATCAATAGCTATAATTTCTTCATCTAAAATTGTCTTTCATATCCTTTGACCCTTTATTAATTGGGGAATGACTTGTATTCTTATAAATTTGACTCTATTCTCTATATATCTTAGAAATAAAACCTTTGTCAGAAAAACTGGCTGTAAAAATTGTTTCTCACCTTTCTGCTTTGTTTCAAATTTTGGCTGCATTGGATTTGTGCAAAAAAAAATTTTAGCTTAATGTAATCCAAATTATCCATTTTCCATATCATAATGTTCTCTAGTTCTTCTTCAGTCATAAATTCCTCCCTTCTCCAAAGATCTGACAGGTAATGGATAGCATTTTCGTCATAAGTTGATCAGAATTATCTTAGATCATCAAATTTCATTTTTCATAAGTTGCAAAGGGTAATTGGGATTGTCTGGAACAATCATGTGCTCATATGCCCCACACTAATTAAACTCCTCATTGAGACTGGATGAATAATTCTCATTAGGTCCTTAACAAAATGATAGAATTCTATGAGTATTGTAGAATCTCGGAGTTAGAAGGTAGTTTAAACCACTCCCTACTAAAAAGGAATTAATCCTTCTTCAGCACACCAAGAAATTTTAAAATCTCCAATAGAGGTTCTCAAGATTTAAGGTTTCTATTCCTTTTAAAAGTATCTTGTCCTATTTTGAGAAAGCTTTAATTCTTATCTGATAATTCTTTTTTTTTTTTTTTGCTTTTTGCTGAGGCAATTGGGGTTAAGTGACTTGCCCAGGGTCACACAGCTAGGAAGTGTCTGAGACCAGATTTGAACTCAGGTCCTCCTGCCCTCAGGGCTGGTGCTCTAACCACTGAGCGACCTAGCTGCCCCTTATCTGATAATTCTTACTCTGTTCTTTTATCTGGGGTCTAGCAGAAAATAGTCTTCTTTATTCTTATGCAAGAAAGAAAGTTAAATACTTTAAAAAAGAAAATATCTATCATGACTAACAAATATTGCCCTCCCACCTCTATACACAATGCTGCTTACGAATACTGTAATTTGGAGATAACTCTGTCCCATTTTTAATTCAATCAGCATTTTAGGCTTCTATGATTTCAACACTCTTTCTACTAAACCCTGCTCTCTTTCTATTAGCAAACACAGTTCTGAAAAGAAATCAGGCCCTATCATTAAAGTAATATAACTCTTTCCAGAATTTTTGTCATATACATTTGCAAAGGCATAATTATTTTATTGTTATTTGGTCATTTTTAGGATTGTCTGACTTCATGATCCCTTTGGGAGTTTTCTTGAAAAAGATACTGAAATGTTTTGCCATTTCTTTCTCCAGCTCATTTTACAGATGAATAAATTGAAATAAACAGGGTTAAGTGACTTATCAAGAGTCACACAACTAGTGTTTATGGCTGGATTTGAAACTCAGGAAGATGGCCCTTACTGATTCCAGGCCCAGTGCTTTATCCATTATACCACCTAGAAGTCCAAAATTTTGTTGTTCACTTCTTTTCAGTTGTGTCTGACTCTTCATTTCCCCATATGAGGTTTTCTTGGCAAAGATACTGGAATGATTTGCCAGTTCCTTTTCTAGTTCACTTTACTGATGATTATTATATATTATTAATTAGTCATCCAGGTCTGAGAATAAACAGACTAAAATAAATAGGCTGTCTTAAAAATTTGCTCACCTATAGGTAAATAATTCTATGATTGTGGGTCTTGGGCAAAGCTTAGTAAATTATCTTTGCTGTTGTGTTAAACAGTGCCCCTCCAGAGTTCATTCATCTCACATGGATGAGCAGTTTATATCAGATAATAGATTCCTTACTCTTACAACCCGCCAGCTGCTATTATCTCCAAGATTCATCACTGTCCTTTCAGGTGTATCCCTGGATAAGCTTGGGATATTGGGCGTCTCTGAAAGCAAATACAGAAGCTCCTTTGCTGATTACTGAATGTGGACACATACAATGAGCTGCATTATGACAAATGGAAAAATTAGGGAGAATAGTAGAAAAGTGAGGAGCTCTCCATATATCATCTTTCCCCATCATATTAAATGTGAAGTGGTCCTGTTAAACTATGGAGTTGACTTCTTGAATACACTTCAAAAGAACGGAGAAAAATAAACTAAAATGAGGGTGACTGCTGATGTTGGTAATATATCAGGCCAAACCTGAAATGATGCCCTCAGCTAAAACAATAGTTCATATAGATAGATAGATATAGATATAGATATATTCATGTATATATATACATATACACATGTGCATATACATGTGTGTATATGTATATATGCATATATGTGTGTATATATATATATATATATATATATATATATAACTAGAATATGTTACTCTATGTCTGGTTCTATGTCCAGTTTATGTGGGTGCCTGCTGCCTTTGGAGACTTAAATATATACTCCCCTGAAGTAAGATGCTCATTCAGGAAGATCTTTTGTCTCAGAAAAGATGATCTCCTAATGTGCTAGCCCTACCCTATACATAAAAATCTATTATGTGGTAACTATATTCATTACAAACACAAACCATTTACCACAAAAATGCGCATTATTAACCTTCCCTTTTCTCTTTTTGAACTCCTGTATGAGCTTTTCCTATTACTATTCCCACAGTCCAGTCTATCCTATTCACTGCTTTCATGTTTTTGTCGCTCACCACAATCCCTGTCATTGAGATAATATTAGAATTATTATACCTTCATTGTTTATCTATGGATTTGGTAGAAAGGCACCACTCTGTGTCCTCTATAGAACTGTGCAGTTCTCTAAATTTGTTCAACTCCGTATTTTGTTAATCCCTTAAATGGAGTCAAAAGTTTTAACTTATGGAATATTAATTCAGCCTAACTATCTTCCCTTCCTTTGATTCCTGAAGGTCATATTTAATCTTTAACCACTAGTTCCCTATTTTTCCCTTGATGATCTTTTTTGTTACCCCCCCTGGTTTTTTTGTTTGTTTTTTGTTGCTGTTGTTTTGGGGGTTTTTATTTATTTGTTTGTTTCTTAATTCATAAACCAAACTTTCTTGTAAAAATAAAAAAGATGGACATAATTTGTTATATTGCTCACTATTTTTAAATATAATTATGGTTATTTGAATGTCTTTTTTGATATTTTTTAAAGTTTTTTTTTATTTTTAAAACATACGTATAGATCATTTTCAACACTTACTATTGCAAAACCTTATATTCTAAATTTTCCCTCCTCTTTCCCCCACTCTCTCCCCTAGATGGCAAGTAATCCACTATGTGTTAAATGTGCAATTTTTCTACACATTTTTCCACAAATATCATGTGATACAACAAAAATCAGATCCAAAAGGAAAAAAAATGAGAAAGAAAACAAAATGCAAACAAATAACAATAAAAATACTGAAAATACTATGTTGTGATCCACACTCATTATAGTTCCCACAGCCCTCTCTCTGGGTGTAGATGGCTCTCTTCATCACAAGACTGTGTAACTGGCCTGAATCATCTCATTGTTGGAAAGAGCCACGGCCATTAGAATTGATCATTACATAATCATGTTGTTGCTGTGTACAATGATCTCCTGGTTCTGCTCATTTGATTTAGCAGTAGTTTATGTAAATCTCTCCAGGCCTCTTGTAAATCATCTTGTTGGTCGATTCTTATAGAACTATAATATTCCATAACATTCATATGCCATAACTTATTCAGCTGTTTTTCAACTAATGGGCATCTATTCAATTTTCAGTTTCTTGCCACTACAAAAAGGATTGTCACAAATGTTTTTGGACATGTGATTCTCTTTTCCTCCTTTATTATCTCATTATGATGTAAATTCAGTAGAAACACTGCTGGATCATTTTATAGTCCTTTGAGCATAATTCTATTTTCCTCTCCAGAATGTTTGAATCAGTTCACAGCTCTACCAACAATGTATTAATATCCTAGCTTTCCCACATCCTCTTCAACATTCAATATCTTTTCCTATCATCTTAATCAATCTGATGTGTATGTAGTAGTACCTCAGAGTTCTCTGAATTTGCATTTCTCTGATCAATAGTGATTTAGAATTACTTTTCATATGGTTAAAAATGGTTTTAATTTCTTCATCTGAAAATTGTGAATGACTTTTGATTATGTGGCTTAAAGTATTTAGTAACTGAAAAAAATATTCTCAACTCTTTTTCAAGACCTAAAATGCTTCATTTTTATTCATTTATAGTTTTTATTCAAAATAATTCATAAAATAAAAATTCATCAAAATTATTGAAATTTCATCTCAGGCTTGTTATTTGGAGTTGTAACTTGAGTTCTTCTGCCTTTTGGGAAAAAAAAACAAACTTTTTTTCTTGAAATACACTATTTCATTATCTGAATTTGAAAAATACTATTTCATTTTCAAATTTTGTTAGTGTAAAAAATTATTTGATATTAAACCTCTTTTTTATACTTAAAGGTTTTTTTCTTGTATATATAAAAATTGTTAATACATATTTGAAATGTAACCACTATATGCTATAGAGTTCAAAATATGTTAATGCAAATCCAGCCCTTTTTAGTGATGTGTAGATTCCCTCAGTTTTTGATATCTACATTTAAAAAAGTTTTAGATAGTTTTCATTACTTCAGAACTATATTCAATATTTTTGGTTTGTCACATTTTCCTGAGAGATTTATGATCCTAATATTATCTCTCTTAATGCTGTCAAACTGTGTCACTTTGACTTTTAAAGACTTTTAAAATTTTCATTTTTTGTTACATTTTTTAAATTATAAATTGTCTTCTTCCCTCCCTACATCACACTAGAGAAGGTCACCTTGGGACGCACAGACATATACACATACATGCATGTATATATGTGCATATGTTCACCTGTTTATACATGCATTGTTTAAATGTGTATATGTGTGCAGTGTGTGTGTGTGTGTGTGTGTGTGTGTGTATAAAGTCATGCCCTATATACATCTGTTTAAAAGTCCTTCTCTGAAGAATCTGGAAAAGGAGCATCTTCCTTCATAGGTTCTTGCTAGGTGATTTGAGTATTTGTAATACTCAAAACAACTAAAGTTATTCTTCAAACAATATCACTTTTATTCCATACAATATTCTCTTGTATAGCTCATCTGCTCATTTCACTCTTCATTTTTTGCATGTCTTTCCATGTTTTGTTTTTTTCCTAAAATCAATCTGTATTTATTTCTTACAACACAGTAGCCTTCCAGCAAACTCATACACTACAATTTGTTTAACCATGTTTCAGTTCATAGGCATCCTCTCAGTTTTCTGATCTTTGCTACCACAAAGATAGCTGCTATAAATATTTTAGAATATATATGTTCTTTTTCCTTTTCTCTGATCACCTTGGGAAACAGAACTAATAATGATAGAGCTGGATCAAAGGGTATATAGTTTTTTTTAACCCTTTGAGCATAATTCCAAATTTTACTATCTAAAATGGTTGCATCACTTCACAGTTGCAATAAGTGTATTAATATTCCAATTTTTCCATATACCTACCAACATTTGTAATTTTCCCCTATCAGTTTATCCAATCTGATAGGTATGAAGTAATATCTCAAAGTTGTTTTAATTTGCAGTTCTCTAATCCATAATGATTTAGACCATTTTTTTCATTTGAGTATATATAACTCTGATTTCTTCATTGGAAATCTGTCTATTCATATCCTTTCACCATTTATCCACTGGAGAATAACTTATCTTATAAAACTAGAGAATAACTTATCTTATAATTTTGACAAAGCTTACAGATTTTCCCCCAATTATTTATTTTATACTTTTTTTTTTCCTGACGCAATTGAGGTTAAGTGACTTGCCCAGGGTCACACAGCTAGGGAATGTTAAATGTCTGAGATCAGATTTGAAATCAGGTCCTCCTGACTTCAGGGCTAGTGCTCTATCCACTGCACTACCTAGCTGTCCCTATACTTTCTAATCTTGGCTATATTAGTTTTACATGCAAAAAAAATTTTTTAATTAATTTAACCAAAATTATTCATTTTACATATTACAATATTCTCTATTGCTTATTATTATAAATTCTTCATCTAATCATAAGTTTGATAGGTTATATTTTCTATGGACTTTTACTTATTTATATTTACTTATTATATCTCCTTTATATCTAAATCATGTACCCATGTTGAACTAGTCTTGGTAAATGATGTAAGATATTGATCTGTGCCTAGTTTTGGCTAGACTTCTTTCCCATTTTCCCAACAATATTTACTAAATAGTAAATTCCTAATTTACAGGTTTAAATCTTTACTTTTGTGAAATACAATGTTACATTTACTACTATGTATTATATGTCTACTTTGTTAAATTGATTCACCTTTTTATTTCTTAGCTAGTACTTGTTTTGATAATTACTGCCTAATAATATAGTTCACTATCTCATACTGCTAAACCCTCTTCCATTATGTTTTTTTTTCACTAATTTCTTTAATATTCTTAAATTTTAATTCTTTCAAATGGGTGAGGTTATTGTTTTTTTCTAGCTTTTGTTAATTTAATTGGGATGGCATTGAATTAGTCCATTAATTTATGTAGAATTGTCATTGATATTATATTGACTCTTTCAACCTATAACAAATTGTTTCTCTAATTATTTAAAACCATATTTATTTTTAAATGTGTTTTATAATTATGTTCAGCGGATCCAGCCATTCTGGAGAGCAATTTGGAGCTATGCTCAAAAAGTTATCAAACTGTGCATACCCTTTGACCGAGCAGTGTTTCTATTGGGCCTATATCCCAAAGAGATCTTAGAGGAGGGAAAGGGACCCACACGTGCAAGAATGTTTGTGGCAGCCCTTTTTGTAGTGGCTAGAAACTGGAAATTGAATAGATAGATGCCCTTCAATTGGAGAATGGCTGAATAAATTATTGTATACGAATATTATGGAATATTATTGCTCTGTAAGAAAAGACCAGCAGGACAATTTCAGAGAGGCCTGGAGAGACTTACATGAACTGACGCTGAGTGAAATGAGCAGAACCAGGAGATCATTATATATGGCAACAACAATACTATATGACAATCAGTTTTGATGGACATGGCTCTCTTAAGCACTGAAATGTTTCAAACCATTTCCAATTGTTCACTGAAGGAAGCCATATACTCCCAGAGAGAGGGATGTGAAATGTGGACCACAACATAACATTCTCATACTCTCGATTGATATTTCCTTACATTGTGTTTCCTTTATCTGATATGTCTTTCGTGTAGATACGATTTTTCTTGCACAACAATGATAAGTGTGGAAATGTGTATACATACATTCGATCTGTCAAGTATTTTAACATAATTAACATGTAGTGGATATCCTGCCATCTAGGGGAGGGGTGGGGAGTTGGGGGGAGGGGGAATTTGTAACAGAAAGATATGTAAGGGTTAATGTTGAAGAATTACCCATACATATATTTTGCAAATAAAATAAAATTAAAAAAATAATAATTATGTTCAGGTAGTACCTGGACTTATCTTGGCAGAGATACTACTGTAATACAGAGATGTTATTATGGTATAGTCATGCAAAACACATGTCCATATGTCATTCTGATTCTACTATCTGTTTCTGTTTTATGGGTGAGTTCATCCCATTCACATTCAGAAACATAATTACTAATTACATATTTCCCTCCATCCTTTTCTTCCTCATTGTTTATCCTTCTCTTCCTCTTTTTTTACCCTTTCTCCTCAAAATTTTAATTTACTTCTGACCTTAGCCTCCTCAATACAACCTCCTTTTAAGAATCCTTGCTTTATTGCCTTCTCTTACTCTCTTATTTTTTGATTTTCCACTGTGTTGAGAGTCATTCCCTTACTATGCCCAAAGGAAAATTAAATTGCACATACCTTTTAATCTAGCAATATCACTACTAGGTTTGTAATCCAAAGAGATTATTAAAAAGGAAAAAGAACCTATACACACACACACACACACACACACACATACACACAAAGTTATAGCAGTTTTTTTTTGGTGGCAAAAAAAATGGAAATTGAGAGGATGTGTATCAACAAGTTGTGGCAAATAAATGCAATGAAATACTATTGTGCTATGAGAAATAATCAGCAAGCAGGTTTCAGGAAAAAAAATCTGGAAAGACTTCTAGGAACCGATTCTTAGTGAACTGAGCAGAACCAGAAGAAGTGTAAAACAGTACGAGCAACAAAATTGTGTGATCATCAATTTTGATTGACCTAATTCTTCTCAGCAATGCAATGCTGCAAGACAATTCCAAGAGACTCAGGATAGAAAATACTATCCATATCCAGAGAAAGAATTAATGATTCTTAACACAAATTGAAGCATTCTATTTTTCCTTTATTTTTTAATGATTATTTCCCTTTTGTCCTATTCCTCCTTTCACATGACTAATATGGCACCATGTTTTGCATGAGTGCATGCTAATAGCACATATGAAATTGCTTGCCATTTTACAGAGGAGAGGAATGAGGGAAAAAAATTAGAAATTGAAATTTTATTTGAAAAGTAAATGTTAAGAAAAGTAGGCGGAGCCAAGATGGCAGAGTGAAAAGGTGACTTTCTGCCTCTCCTCCGATCTTCTCTCAAATCAACAATAAAATAAGTCTCTGAACTGATCTTCAAGTCAACAAACTCAGAAATATTTGGACACGGCTCTCTGGATAACTTCATATCAGGTTAGTCAGACTCAGACAGAGAGATAAATAGACCCCTGTACAGGCCGGAAGTGAGGGTGGGACTCAGCTCAGCTCATCGTGGCAGAAATTCCAAACTCCAAACTCCAAATTCCAAACACCTGGAGTTTATCTGAGGCACTCGGGACACTCTGCCCTGATTGGGGGCAGGTGTTCTGGCAGACTTGTCTTGTTTAAGGAGTAATTCAGACTTAGTCCTAGCCCCCACCGGCCAAGCACCTTAAGTCAATTCGCCGGAGGGCCCCAGGGCAAAGCGTCTTCAGCCACGGTTTTTTTTTTCCCTACCGTAAAAAGATATCCACAGTCTAAAAAAAAAATGATGAAGAAGCAAAAGAGAGCTCTCACCATAAACAGCTTTTATCAAGGCAAAGAAACGACCTCAGATCCAGAGGTTTCTTTAGACAAAAATCCAGAAAAAAACAGCAAGGACCATCACTGGTCCCCTTTCAAAAGGCCTTTCTGGAAGACTGCATAAAGAACCTCAAAAGAGAGCTGGAGGATAAATGGGAAAATAAACTGAAATTAG
>JAJPUD010029394.1:0-13926 GCA_023553655.1 Myrmecobius fasciatus
TTTCCAATTCACCAATTTTGTTTTTCAGTGAATTGTTGTCTTTTTCCCATTCACCAATTTTGTTTTTCAGTTCACCATTTTTATTTTCCAGTGAATTGGTGATTTTTTCGAATTCACCAATTTTGTTTTTCAGTGAACTGTTTTCTTTTTCCAATTCACCAGTCCTATTTTCCAGTTTTTGATATTTCTGTTGCCCTGATCTCAATTTATTTCCCCATTCTTCTTCTAGCTCTCTTTTGAGATTCTTAATGCAATCATCCAGGTAAGCCTTCTGAAAGGGAGACCAACTTAAGTCTGCCTTTGTGGCTTCATCTGGGATTGTTTTCATAATGTCACGATCTGGGGACTGTTCTATTTTTTCTCTGTAAAAGCTTTCTATGGTGAGAGCTCTCTTCTGCTTCTTGCTCATGATTTAAAGTTGGGATATTGGTCAAAAGCAGAGAAAACTGCAACAAGTTGTATTTGCCCTGGGGCAGTTTGCCCAGTTGACTTCCAGTCTGAGGCTGGTCGGGCTAGATTCGCACTAGGACCCCGTTTTCAGCTACTCTTGATCCACCCTTTACCAAAGGCAGATCTGCCAAAGCACCCGCTTGCAAGCAGAGCAAAGTGGCCCAGGTGTCTCCCAGGGGCTTTCTGGGTGCCTCAAATCCGCCTTTCTATAGCAGCCCTGACTTCTGCCCTGGCTGGAGTCTGATCAGGACCAGTGGCCGATTTCCCCTGAGGCTATACTTCTCCAGAGTTCTTTCAAGGTAGATTTTTGATAGAAGTGTGTAATGTTTGGCGGAGTCCTCACTCAAAAACCAGTTCAAAGGCTCACTTTGTCTGGGTTTGAGGGAAGGTCCCAGGAGTTCACAGAGAAAGCTGTCTGCTGTTCGCCATCTTGGCTCGGCCCCCCCCCCCCCCGAGTAGATCAAGTATTTAAACACAAAACATTTATTAAGCACTGACTATGAACAGTGTATTAAGTTCTAAAGATACAAAGGATGGCAAATGTAAACCCTGACCTCAAATAGTATGCATTCAGCCAGGAGCAACAATATTAAGTAATTAGTTACATATGAGATACATAGAGTAGATAGAAGCTATTCTGAAAAAGGAAGGCACTAGTATAAAAAAGAAAGATCAGGAAAGGTCTCCTGAAAGAGATAGAATTTGAGCTGTATCTTGAAGGGATGCAGGGCAGTTAAAATGAAAGGGCAAAGGATTCCAGATTTGGAGATCAACTGTTGCAAAGGTACAGAGAAAGGAAAGACATTTGATGTTACATAGAAGCTGGTATTGGTTGTTCTCAGGGTACAAGGAATGAAACAAAATATAAAAAGACTTGAAAAGGTAGAAAGGGGCCATGTTATGCCAAACAAAGTAATTTATATTTGCTGAGGAAATTAGAAGCCCCTGGAACTCACTGAATGGAGGAAGGAGGTAGTAACATGGGTCAAAGAGACGCTTTAAAAAAAGACCTTGACCAGGTAAGGATAGGCTGGAATATCAGACTGGATTGATACATTGCTTAATTTTGATAAGTCAGGTTATTTTACTTTTTTATTGTTTGTTGTAAGGTATATGGTTCTCTGAGAGGGCTAGAAGGGTATATATTTGGAAATGCAGGTAATACAAAAAATTCAAAATGGTTTAAAGGAAAGTAATGCGCTATATTCAATATCTAAAACAAGAAAACTAAATTTAAAAGTACATAGCTTAAAGGACTCCTGCTGGTTAAGAATACACTTCTGAAACTGGTCTTGCAAATGAATAAAAAAAGCAGTACGCCTGTATGCCCTTTACTGTGTTGTGAAGGTCAGTACATTTGAGCTCTGCCTGATAATAAAAGGATTGGGATTTTCATATCATCTATAAGAAGGTGGTTTTGTACTTCAGCAAAGTAAGAGGACAGAGCAAGATATGGCTGCCCCTTAAGATTCTTCCAAACCCCTCCAGATTCCGACCTCCCCTTAACTTTTATACCGCTGAAAAAGTGGTATATCAAGGGAGTATATGACAAGAAAAGGGGATAGTGTGGGCATGTACTCAGAATAAGGGATAGAAGAATGATACCCTCCTTGCAAGGGTTACACAGGTATTCATGATCTCTTGTATCAAGACCAACTCTTCTATAAGAAATATATGAGTGGACACAGATAAGAATTGAGATGGAATGCTTGGGTGTGAACTTATAGAGGGCAATACTACTGATGAGCTCACAAAGCCAATGAAGGGTGGAAGCAGAGGCATTATTTCCCTGGAGTAGACCTTGGCATGGCTTTTGCAGCAAGGAGGAGGGTGGCAAAGGTGGAAGCACCAAGAGAGACAAACAAAAAGATTCAGTGTCTACCCCTTATCTTTGGACCTCACTAAAACTAAGAAATCTACATTATCATTCACCAAAGGCATGAACCTTGTCTTATACTTCTTTGTAGCCTTGATAGGACCCAGCAACATTCTGGGAGAATAGTAGGTGTGATAAATACTTTGTTAAATTGTTACATGCACAGTTACATGCACAGGAGCTTTGGCAAATTGATGGAATGGGATTCTATTTCATAATTCTATCCTGAAATCTAATCTTTTGTTACCTTAAGTAAGACTGTGGCTTGATCTGTGCATACCGTTTGACCCAGAAGTGTTTCTATTGGGCTTATATCCCAAAGAGATCTTCAAGGAAGGAAAGGCACCTACATGTTGAAGAATGTTTGTGGCAGCCCTTTTTGTAGTGGCTAGAAACTGGAAACTGAATGGATGCCCATCAATTAGAGAGTGGCTGAATAAATTATGGTCTATGAATGTTATGGAATATCATTGCTCTGTAAGAAACGACCAGCCGCATGATTTCAGAGAGGCCTGGAGAGACTTGCATGAACTGATACTGAGTGAAGTGAGCAGAACCTGGAGATCATTATACACAGCAACAACAATATTACATGATGATCAATTCTGATGGACATGGCACTCTGCAACAATGAAATGTCTCAAACAAGTTCCAATTGTTCAGTGAAGAAAGCCATATACATCCAGAGAGAGGGATATGAAATGTGGACTAGAACATAACATTTTCACACTCTTTATTGATGTTTGCTTGCAGTGTGTTTCCTTTCTCTGATTTTTTTTTTTCTGGTAGATAGGATTTTTCTTGCACAACAACTTGTCAAGTATTTTATCATTATTAACATGTAATGGACTTCCTGCCATTTAGGGGAGGAGAGGGGATGGGGGTAAAATTTGTAATGGAAAGTTTTGTAAAGATCAATGCTGAGGAACTACCCATACATGTTATGCAAATAAAAAGCTTTAATTAAAAAAAAAAGACTGTGGCTTGATTGTCCTCTTAAGTCTGTGAAAACACTGAATGAACATTCATCCCTTCTCCTCTTAAGAGTGGGTCAGAACCATCCTACCTCACTTCAGCCTTGATGCGTTAACTAGGTGAGAACAGTCTCAATCAATCAATCAAAGGACGTTAGACTTAAGTACAAAAAGTCTTTGAAAACCATTTGGTGTACTGAAATGATGCCAGACAAGAAGTCGGTTTCAATTTGTTGTGGGATTTAATTATGTCCTCTGCACACTGCATAAAAGCATTCAGTTAGCCTAGAATAGGCAGTTTTTTCCAGAAATTCAAGCAAGTGTAGCTTTCTAGCACATCCCTTGAGAGAAACCATTTAGCGAGCAATCACAGGCATAAACTTTGGCCTTGGCCAGGCCTTCTTTACTCCTTATCCCCTCCTCTATCTTTGACAAGAGAAGGACCGGAAAGCTTTGAAATTATTGCAGGATATTGATCTTCCCACAACTAACCAAAATGGCATTCTTGGATCAGCTGACAGAAGGATCTGCATCAAGAGCCATGCTTAGATGGACAGATTCCACATCTTTCAGATCATCTTGGGGAACACCTTATCAATGAGATAAAAGCATTTCCTGCAACTAGGAATGGTAAGTTACACCTTTCCCTACATATATTCTTTATTCTTGAGCCTACTTTGCTCTGGACTTTTAGGTTAGTGTTTTTCTTTAGGAGCATATTTTATAGCAATTATTTTTATAATACTCTGCTATTAAGAACTTCTTTCTAAAAGTTACTTAAGGTAGTTAACGGATTTGCTTCTCAGCTGATAATCTGGGGGTAAAGCAAAGCAGTGGACCCTGGAACCCAAAACACTAATGAAGTACCCCTAACTACTCAGGGATATCTCAGAAACCCAAGAGGGAGATATGGCCAAGTTATGATGGACTAAATCATCAGTAGGAGTGAAAGCTCAGATGAGGATTACCAGTTCTTACATGGGCTACAACCCAGGAACTTGTAGAAAACCAGTCATCACTCCGTTAAGATATCCTTATAGCTATAATGAGGGGAGGTATTTAAAGTCACCATACCAATTCATAAGCATTTATTAAGCCCCTACTATATGCTAGGCACTGTTCTAAGATAGAGATACTAAGAAAAGCAACTATCAGTTCCTGCTCTTAAAAAGCTCACAGTCTAATTAAAGAGACAATATGAAAAAAACTAGGCAAGCACAAAACATATACAGGATAAACTGGTGATAATCAACAGAGGGATGACACTGACATGAAGAGGAATTATAAGAGACTTCTATATATAAAAGTGACTTTTGATAAGACTGGAAGAGATCCAGGGAAGCTAGGAAGTGGGGGGAGTAACCCTGGCATAGAAAACAGTCAGTGAAAATGCCCAAAGTCCAGTGATGGAGTACCATGTGCAAAGAACGAAGGGGTCGGAGTCACTGCATCAAAAATATGTGGAAGGGGGAATAAGGTATACAAAAACTGGGAAGGTAAAAAGCTAGAAGGGGTAGATGTTGAAGGACTTTAAATGACAAAGAAGGCTTCATGTTTGATCCTGGAGGTGACAGGGAACCACTGGAATTTGTTGAATTGAAAGGGGGTGGGGGTTTGTGACATGATCAGTCCTGTATATTGTGAGGATCACTGTGACAGCTAAGTGAACAAAAGAGCTGAGTGGACAGAGACTGGATCTAACAAAGAAGGAGCATGGTCCACATCAGAGAATCTGTCTTCTCTACTAGTGACATTCGCCTAAACTTTGCCTGCATAGATAGTTTATCAGTTGCACAGTAATGACCCCTGTGCTCTATGATAAAATGAAAAAAAACTCAGCATAATGCTTCATATAATCTCTGATAGCACATGTCAGCTAGTTGATCTGCAGCATGTAACAATGGGACTGAATGTTTTGTAAAAGAAGGGACTGTGAAGAAGTCAGCCATCTAACTAAGCTTGTACTAAAAGAACCTTGAAGGCATATTAAATGACTAGCTCTTTTAAACCAAAGCAGATACAAGAAGGAAGTACCTTGCCAACCCTAAAACAATGTAGAAAAGGGTGACGCTTATTCTTGAAGATGAGGGCAATAACTCTATGAAAATCCCCAAAGACATTTTGAATAATTGCTCACATGGAGGGAGCTCTATGGAATCTACAAAGTTCTTGCCTTAATATATAATTTTTAAAACTATTTATTTATTTTTTTTTGCTGAAGCAATTAGGATTAAGCAACTTACCAGGGTCTCACAGCTAGGAAGTGTTAAGTGTCGGAGGGCAAATTCAAACTCAGGTCTTCCTGTCTTCTTTGGGCTGGTGCTCTATCCACTGCGCCACCTAGCCACCCCTCTTGCTTTAAGATAACCCTATCGAGTAGTACAAAGTAGAAGTCTAATTGTTCTCATTCTGCAGATGAAGTTGAAACTCAGAGAAGCCAAATGATCTGCTCAGGACCCCATAGTAAATGAAAAAAAAAAAAGAACTCGAACTGAAACTTGGCCTTCTGAAATGTCTGTGGCTTTCTCCATGATGCCACAATGTCTTTCAAGGCTTTATATTTTCAAATCCACATAGTCTGTTGCATGCCATAACTACAATGAGTCTTCATTTTAAATAGAAAAATAATAGTAGCTCCTAATTATGTTGGGAGGTTTTTAAACATAATTTCTTAATAGGAAAGGCTTTAGTGAACACAATACAGCATTAACATAATTTTAGTTATTTTTCATAAATTCATCTTTAAGATGACAAATGTTAGCCCAATACAAGGCTTTTTCTTTTTTCTTTTTTTTTAATTAAGGCTTTTTATTTGTATAACATATGTATGGGTAGTTCCCCAGCATTGATCTTTACAAAGTTTTCCATTACAAATTTTACCCCCATTCCCTTCCCCTCCCCTAGATGGCAGGAAGTCCATTACATGTTAATAATGTTGATTATATTAAGTTAAAAAAGTTTCTGTACAAATAAAACTAATGCAGACAAGATTAGGAGGGAAGCATCAAATTGGGAAATCATCTTTACATTTAATGGCTCTAATAAAGGCCTCATTTCTAAAATATATAGAGAATTGTCTCATATATATAAGAATTCAAGCCACTCTTCAATAGATGAGTGGTCAAGGGATATGAACAGACAATTTTCAAATGATAAAATTAAAACCATCTCTAGCCATATGAAAAGTTGCTCCAAATCACTATTGATCAGAGAAATGCAAATTAAGACAACTCTGAGGTACCATTACACCCCTGTCAGATTGGCTAAAATGACAGGAAAAGATAACGATGAATGTTGGAGGGGATGTGGGAAAACTGGGACACTGATACATTGTTGGTGGAACTGTGAACGGATCCAACCATTCTGGAGAGCAATTTGGAGCTACGCTCAAAAAGTTATCAAATTGTGCATACCCTTTGACCCAGCAGTGTTTCTATTGGGCCTATATCCCAAAGAGATCTTAGAGGAGGGAAAGGGACCCACATGTGCAAGAATGTTTGTGGCAGCCCTTTTTGTAGTGGCTAGAAACTGGAAACTGAATGGATGCCCATCAATTGGAGAGTGGCTGAATAAATTATGATATATGAATGTTATGGAATATTATTGTTCTGTAAGAAATGACCAGCAGGATGATTTCAGAGAGGCCTGGAGAGACTTGCATGAACTGATACTAAGTAAAATGAGCAGAACCAGGAGATCATTATACGCAGCAACAACAATATTACATGATGATCAATTGTGATGGACATGGCTCTCTGCAACAAAGAATTGTCTCAAACCAGTTCCAATTGTTCACTGAAGAATATACACCCAGAGAGAGAGAGAGATATGAGATATGGACTACAACATAACATTTTCATGCTCTCTATTGATGTTTGTTTGCATTGTGTTGCCTTTCTATGATTTTCTTTTTTTTCTTGTAGATAGGATTTTTCTTGCACAACTTGTCAAGTATTTCAACAAGGCTTTTTCAAAATCGAATTAAGTCAAGTGGCACCTCTTGCTTAACTAAATAATACTGAGTGATGTCTCAAAAGCAATTTTCCATCATATACAACCCATGTAAATGTGATGATGCACGTTGAAAAGCAATGAAATGAATCACTAAATTCAGGAAGTGTGATGAAGCTCAGAAGCCACTTAGTGCCAATCAACCCCGAACAGGAATCCATTCTCTAGACTTTCTAAGGAGTAGAAATTCAGCATTTGCACACAGACCTCTAGTGAGAAGGAATTCATTTTTCCTTTGGCAGCACATTCTAATTTTGGACAACTCCAATTTTAAGGAAGGTTGTTCTTGCAGAGAGTTAACATCTGCCTCAATAGCTGCAAAAGGACAAAGAAAGAGAAAGAGGAAGAGAAGAGGAAGGGAGAGATGAAGAGAGGAAGACAGGGAATATGGACAGGAAGAGGAAGGGAGGGGGAGAGAAAAGGAGGAAGGAAAAGAGGAGACAGAGACATATAGAGAAACACAGAGAGAGACAAAGATACACACAGAGAGAGACAAGGACATAAAGACAGACAGAGACAGAGAGGCACTGTCCCTCATTCAGGATTTGGGGAGCAAGTAGAACAAATCTAATCCCTATTATGCATGATACCTCTTCAAACACTTGAAAATATCGAGCACATCTTCATATGTCCTTTCATTTCCAGGCTAACAATTCCTAATTCCTTCACCCAATCCTTAAAAGACATTGTATCTACTGCCCTCAGCATCCTGCTCACTCTCCCCTGGATGTGGCCATAGGATTATAGATCTATAGCTTTAAGGAATCTTATAGTTCATCTATTTCTAATTCTTCATGAACCCCTTGGTGGTGAAATGACTTGCTCAAAATCACACAGGGAGTACATGTGAAAAAAAAAAAAAAAAAAACAATCTTGGCGGAGCCAAGATGGCGAACTGCAGACAGCATTCTCTGTGAGGTCCTGAGACCTTCCCTCAGACCCAAACAAACTGAGCCTCTGAACTGGTTTTAGAGTGAGGGCTGCACCAAACACTTGGACTACAATGCACTTCTATCAAAAATCTACTTTGAAAAAACTCCGGAGGTTAGTCTCAGGGGAATCAGCAGTTGGCCACGATCCGACGCCAGTGCGCCCAGGGTGGAAGTCGGGCTGCAACAGAGGCGGATTTTAGGCACCCAGGAAGTCCCTGGGAGACACCTGGGCCATTTTGTGCGGCTTATGGGCAGGTGCTTTGGCAGATCTGCCTTTGGTAAAGGGTGGATTGAGAGTAGCTGAAAGCATGGTCCTAGTGCGGATCTAGCAGAGTAGCCTCAGACTGGAAGTCAACTCGGCAAACTGCCCCAGGGCAAATTGAAACTGCGGCAGAATTCCCTGCTGGTGACTGATACCTCAGCTCAAAATCATGAGTAAGAAGCAGAAGAGAGATTTCACCATAGACAACTTCTACAGAGAGAAAGTAGGGCAGTCCCCAGATCATGAGATTCTGAAAACAATCCCAGATGAAGCGACAAAGGTGGACTGAAGCTGGTCTCCCTTTCAGAAGGCTTACCTGGAAGATTGCATAAAGAATCTCAAGAGAGCTAGAAGAAGAATGGGGAAATAAATTGAGATCAGTGCAACAGAGAAGTCAAAAACTGGAAAACAGGACTGATGAACTGGAAAAAGAAAACAATTCACTGAAAAACAAAATTGGTGAATTGGAAAAAATCACCAATTCACTGGAAAATAACAATGGTGAATTGGAAAAAGACAACATTTCACTGAAAAATAAAATTGGCAAAATGGAAAAGAATGCAATGAACCAAGAAATTCAATTGGCCAGCTACAAAAGGAGTTTAAAAAAAGATAACTGAAGGAAATAATACTTTAAAAATTAAAATTGAACAAATAGAAGTAAATGACTCAATAAGACTTCAAGAATCAGTCAAACAAAAACAAAAAAATGAAAAAATAGAAGAAAATATGAAATATCTCCTAGGAAAAACAACTGACGTGGAAAAAAGATCCAGGAGAGACAATCTAAGGATTATCGGACTCCCTGAAAGCCACGATGAAAAAAAGAACCTGGAGGCTATCTTCCAGGAAATCATGAAAGAAAATTGCCCTGATGTTTTAGAATCAGAAGGCAAAGTTGGCATTGAAAGAATTCACCGATCACCTCCTGAAAGAGACCCCAAAATTAAAACCCCAAGGGATATCATGGCCAAATTTCAGGACTATCACACCAAGGAAAGTATATTGCAAGAAGCTAGAAAGAAACAGTTCAAATACCGAGGAACTGTAATTAGAATTACACAAGATCTGTCAGCTTCCACTTTAAAGGATCGAAGGGCCTGGAATCAGATATTCCGAAAGGCAAAAGAACTTGGATTACATCCAAGAATAAGTTACCCAGCTAGAATCAGCATCATCTTCCAGGGAAGAAGATGGTCATTCAATGATACAGGAGAATTTCACCTATTTCTAATGAAAAGACCTGATCTGAACAAAAAATTTGACCTCCAAATACAGAACTCAAGAGAAGCTTAAAAAGGTAAAAAGGAAAGAACTCTTGAGAACTATATTTCTCCTATAGGTATCCTCAAAAAATGAGGGTATAATTCAAATTTTCTTTGATAATAATGGAAAAGAAATTAGAGGTGGAAGGGATATCATACTGAAAAAAAGGGGGGGAGAAGGAAGCAAAATAAAGTAAAAATAAAGGAGGTGAAATAAGGCAAAATCTCATAAAGAGACAGAATATATAATATAATTGTGGGAAAGAAGGGAGGGCAATGAGTATTGAGTAAACCTTACTCTCATTAGATTGGACTCTAAGAGAGTATATGAGACACATTTGGCTTCAAAGAAAGGTCTGACCCTCCTTGTGGGAAGGTGGGAGGGAAAGGAGGAAAGGAAAGGGATGGACTAATAGAAGGATGAGGGGAAAGGTGTAAAAGGGAGGGAGGGGTTCTAAAGCGGGGAGGACAGTTGGAAGGAGGTGATCATCAAAAACAAAGTACTGGGGAGGGGGGAAGGGAGAGAGCGGAAAAGGAAGAGAAAATCATAACTCTGGGTAAACAAGATGGCAAGGAATACAAATATAGTTATTTTAACTGTGAATGTGAATGGGATGAACTCTCCCATAAAACAGAAGCGGGTAGCAGACTGGATTAAAAGTCAGAATCCTACAATATGTTGTTTACAAGAAACACATCTAAAACATAGAGATACATACAGAGTGAAGGTAAAGGGCTGGAGCAGAATCTTTTATGCTTCAGGTGAACAAAGAAAGGCAGGGGTAGCAATCCTTATCTCAGATCAAGTAAAAGCAAAAAGAGATCTAATTAAAAGAGATAAGGAAGGAAACAATATTTTACTAAAGGGTACCATAGACAATGAAGCGGTATCAATACTAAACATATGTGCACCAAGTGGTATAGCATCCAAATTCCTAGAGGAGAAACTAACAGAGATGCAAGGAGAAATAGACAGTAATATGATATTAGTGGGGGATCTCAACCTTGATCTCTCAGAATTAGATAAATCAAACCACAAAATAAATAAGAAAGAAGTTAGGGCCTTCCGGGGGTGGAGCCATGGTGGCAGAGATCAGACAGGAATCTCTGTAACCTCCTCTAACCTTCCCTCAAACCAACAACATATAAAGCCTCTAGACTGATTTTGAAGCAAAAAAATCCACAATATCTGGAGGACAACACGATTCTACAATAAGATACTCTGGAAGAACTTCAAAACAGGTCTGTTTTAATTGGGCAGGGGGGTGGTCTGCTGAACCCAGACTGCAGCACAGGGAGACCACGGCAGGGAGCTGGAGCAGGGAGATGGAACAGGAGTCGGAACAGGAGTGGGAGCATTGTGCTTTTCACACACCTGGGAGTCTTCTGGGGGCCTCTTGGGCCAATCTGTCCTGATTGTGGGCAGGTGGTTTGGAGGGTCTGCCTTCTGTGGGGGTAGATTGTGAACCACTAAACCCCTGATGAGCATCGGACCTAGCTGCCATTACACAGCATCCTAGGGTGGATCAATCAATCAGCAGGACTAATCAGCACCAGAAATAATTCAATCAGCAGAACTGCCCAGTACCTGAAATAATTCAATCAGCAGAACTGCCCCAGGGTGAATTAAGCAGAACTGCCCAGCACCTGATATAATTCAATCAGCAGAACTGCCAAGTTCCCTAAATAACTCAATCAGCAGAACTGCCCCAGGGCAAATTAAAGCAGCTGTCCCACCTTTGCCTTAAACAGACCTCACACCTTTAAAAAAAGAATAAAAAATCAAAAATAGCTCTCACCATAGACAACTTTTATGGAGAAAGGGAAGAACAGACCTCAAATCCTGAGGCCCCTAAAGGTAAAGCAACTCCAGAAAAAGCCCCAAAGAGAGACATAAACTGGTCTCCATGTCACAAGGCTTTCTTTGAAGATTGCATAAAAAATCTTAAAAGAGAGTTAGAAGAAACATGGGGAAACGAAATGAGATCACTGCAAAATAAAATAGAAAAAATGGGAAAAGAATGCAATGAACAAAAAAATGTAATTGGTCAATTGCAAAAGGAACTAAAAACAGTAACTGAAGAAAATAAGACTTGAAAAATTAGAATTGAAAAATTGGAAATGAATGACTCATCAAGACTTCAAGAATCAGTCAAACAAAAACAAAAAAAAATGAAAAGATAGAGAAAAACATGACATATCTCCTAGGAAAAACAACCGACCTGGAAAATAGATCTAGGAGAGGCAATCTAAGGATTATAGGGCTTCCTGAAAGCCATGATGAAAAAAAGAACCTAGACACTATCTTCCAGGAAATCATAAAAGAAAACTGCCGTGATATTTTAGACCCAGAAGGCAAAATACTCCTTGAAACAATCCACCGATCACCTCCTGAAAGAAATCCAAAAATTAAGTCCCCCAGAAATATTGTGGCTAAATTCCAGAACTATCATACCAAAGAAAAGATATTACGAGAAGCCAGAAAGAAACAATTTAAATATCGGGGAGCCACAATTAGGATCACACAGGACTTAGCAGCTTCTACTTTGAAGGATCGAAGGGCCTGGAATCAGATATTCTGAAGGGCAAAGGAACTTGGACTACAGCCAAGAATAAGTTACCCAGCTAGAATGAGCATTAACTTCCAGGGAAGAAGATGGTCATTCAATGATATAGGGGAATTTCACCTATTTCTACTGAAAAGACCAGAACTGAACAAAAAATTTGATCTACAAACACAGAACACAAGAGAAACATAAAAAGGTAACAAGAAAAAAAAAATGTAACTCTTGAGAACTATATTTATGTTACATATACTTATAGACTGAGGGTTGATTTTATGAATCTATTATTACATTATGATTATGATATGATTACTGTGATTTTATAATTATTATGATATGATTATTGTGATTTTATGATTATTATGATATGATAAACTGAAAAAGAAATTAGAGGTAGAAAAGGGATAACACTGGAAGAAGAGGAAAAGGAGGAAAAATAAGGGAAATTACATCTCATGTAGAGGCAAAGAAAACCTATAATGATTGAGGGGAAAAAAGGGAGGGGAATGAGAATTGGGTTAATCTCCATCTCATCAGATTTGGCTCTGGGGGAAAAATAAACGTACTTTAAAGGAAACAGGGGGGAAAGGGGGAAAAAGGGTTCGGTGGGGCTCTAAAGGGGAAGGATTGTTTAAGGGAAGTAGTTATCAAAAGCAAAATAGTAGGAAGGAGGGTAAGGGGATAAGAAAGAGAAAAGCATAAGCTAGGGTAAATAAGATGGCAGGAAATATAGATTGAGTTATTTTAACTGTGAATGTGAATGGAATGAACTCTCCCTTAAAGCAGAAGCAGATAGCAGACTGGATGAAAAACCAGAATCCAACAATATGTTGTATACAAGAAACACATCTAAAACATGGAGATACATACAGGGTGAAGGTAAAAGGCTGGAGCAGAATCTATTATGCTTCAGGTGAACAAAAAAAAAGCAGGGGTAGCAATCCTGATCTCAGACCAAGTTAAAGCAAAGATAGACTTAATTAAAAGAGACAAAGAAGGAAATTATATCTTCCTAAAAGGTATCATAAATAATGAAGCAATATCAATACTAAACATATATGCACCAACTGGTATAGCATGGAAATTCCTAGAGGAAAAGTTCACAGAGATGCAAGAAGAAATAGACAGCAAAACTATAATAGTGGGGGATCTCAGCCTCCCTCTCTCAGAACTTGATAAATCACACCACAAAATAAATAAGAAAGAAGTTAAGGAGGTAAAGAAAATGTTAGAAAAGTTAGGTATGATAGATCTTTGGAGGAAATTAAATGGAGACAGAAAGGAGTTTACTTTTTTCTCAGCAGTCCATGGAACTTATACAAAAATTGACCATGTGTTAGGACACAAAAACCTCAAAATCAAATGCAGGAAGGCAGAAATAATAAATGTATTTTTTTGAGATCATGACGGAATAAAAATCACATGCAATATAAGGCCAGGAGAAAATAGACCAAAAACCAATTGGAAACTAAATAATTTTATCCTAAAGAATGAATGGGTGAAACAGCAAATTACAGACACAATTACTAATTTCATCAAAGAGAATGACAACAATGAGACAACATACCAAAATTTGTGGGATACAGACAAAG
>JAJPUD010029395.1:0-13925 GCA_023553655.1 Myrmecobius fasciatus
GGGGGAGGACTGTTAGAGGGAGGTGGTCATCAAAAACAAAATACTGGGGAGAGGGGAAGGGAGTAAGGGGAAAGGGAAGAGAAAAATATAACTTTGGGTAAATAAGATGCCAGGAAATATAGATATAGTCATTTTAACTGTGAATGTGAATGGGATGAGCTCTCCCATAAAACGGAAATGGATAGCGGACTGGATTAAAAGCAAGAATCCTACAATGTGTTGTTTACAAGAAACACATCTAAAACATAGAGATACATACAGAGTGGAGGAAAAGGGCTGGAGTAGAATATTTTATGCTTCAAGTGAACAAAAAACCAGGGGTAGCAATCCTTATCTCATATCAAGTAAAAGCAAAAATAGATCTAATTAAAAGAGATAAGGAAGGAAACTATATTTTACTAAAGGGTACAATAGACAATGAAGCGGTATCATTACTAAACATATATGCACCAAGTGGTATAGAATCCAAATTCCTAGAGGAGAAACTAACAGAGATGCCAGGAGAAATAAACAGTACAACTATACTAGTGGGGGATCACAAGCTTGCTCTCTCAGATTTAGATAAATCAAACCACAAAATAAATAAGAAAGAAGTTAGGGAGATAAACAAAATGTTAGAAAAGTTAGGTATGACACATCTCTGGAGGAAATTGAATGGTGATAGAAGGGAGTGTACTTTTTCTCAGGGGTTCATGGATCTTATATGAAAATTGATCATGTGTTAGGGTAAAAAAAACCTTAAAATCAAATTCAGAACAGCGGAAATAGTAAATGTATCCTTTTCAAATAATGATGCAATAAAAATCACATGTAATATAATGCCAGGAGAGAATAGACCAAAAGTTAATTGGAAATTAAATAATCTAATCCTGAAGAATTCATGGGTGAAAGACCAAATTATACACACAATCGATAATGTCATTCAGCAGAACGACAATAATGACACAACACATGAAAATTTGTGCGATACGGTCAAAGCGGTTATAAGGGGTAACTTTATATCTCTAGATGCTTACTTTCATAAAATAGAGAAAGAGGAGATCAATGAATTAGGGTTACAATTAAAAAAAAACTAGAAAAAGTGCAAATTAAAAACCCTCAATTAAATACCAAATTGGAAATTCTGAAAATAAAAGGTGAGATTAATAAAGTTGAAAATAAAAAAAAAAAACTATGGAATTAATAAATAAAACTAAGAACTGGTTTTATGAAAAAAACAACAAAATAGATAAGCCTTTAGTTAATTTGATCAGAAAAAGGAAAGAGGAAAATCAAATTGTTAGTCTCAAAAATGATAAGGGAGAACTCTTCTCCAATGAAGAGGAAATGAGAGTAAAAATTAGGAGTTTCTTTGACCAACTTTATGCCAATAAATTTGATAAATTAAATGAAATGGAGGAATATTTACAAAAATATAGATTTCCCAGGTTAACAGAAGAGGATATAAATTATTTAAATAGCCCCATTGTAGAAAAAGAAATAGAAGAAGCTATTAATCAACGCCCTAAGAAAAAATCTCCAGGGCCAGATGGTTTTACACGTGAATTCTACCAAACATTCAAAGATCAATTAATTCCAATACTATACAAAGTATTTGAAAAAATAGGGACAGAAGGTATACTACCAAATTCCTTCTATGATACCGATATTGTGCTGATAGCTAAACCAGGTAGGGTGAAAACAGAGAAAGAAAATTGTAGACCCATTTCCCTAAAGAATATTTTTTTTTATTAAAGCTTTTTATTTGTATAACATATGTATGGGCTGTTCCCCAGCATTGACCTTTACAAAGCTTTCCATTACAAATTTTACCCCCAGTCCTCTCCCCTCCCCTAAATGGTAGGAAGTCCACGACATGTTAATAATGTTGAAATACTTGAGAAGTTATGCAAGAAAAATCCTATCTACAAGAAAAAAAAAAGAAAATCAGAGAAAGGCAACACAATGCAAGCAAATATCAATAGAGATCATGAATATGTTATGTTCTGGTCCATATTTCATATCCCTCTCTCTGGGTGTATATGGTTTTCTTCAGTGAACAATTGGAACTGGTTTGAGACAATTCTTTGTTGCAGAGAGCCACGTCCATCGGAATTCATCTTCATGTAATACTGTTGTTGCTGTGTATAATGATTTCCTGGTTCTGCTCGTTTCACTCAGCATCAGTTCATGCAAGTCTCTCCAAGCCTCTCTGAAATCGTCCTGCTGGTTGTTTCTTACAGAACAATAATATTCCATAACATTCATATACCATAATTTATTCATCCACTCTCCAATTAATGGGCATTACTTCAGTTTCCAGGTTCTAGCCACTACAGAAAGGGCTGCCACAAACATTCTTGCACATGTGGGGCCCTTTCCTTCTTTTATGATTTCTTTGGGATATAAGTCCAATAGAAACACTGCTGGGTCAAAGGGTATGCACAGTTTGATAGCTTTTTGAGCATAGCTCCAAATTGCTCTCCAGAATGGTTGGATCCGTTCACAGTTCCACCAACAATGTATTAGTGTCCCAGCTTTCCCACATCCCCTCCAACATTCATCGTTATCTTTTCCTGTCGTTTTCCTAATGAATATTGATGCAAAAATTTTAAATAAGATTTTAGCAACAAGATTACAGAAAGTTATCTCCAGGATAATACATCTTGACCTACTAGGATTTATACCAGGAATGCAGGGCTGGTTCAATCTCAGGAAAACTATCAGCATAATGAATTATATCAATAACCAAACTAACAAAAACCATATGATTATCTCCATAGATGCAGAAAAAGCATTTGATAAAATCCAACACCCATTCCTATTAAAAACACTAGAGAGTATAGGAATAAATGGGCCTTTCCTTAAAATGATTAGTAGCATCTACTTAAAACCATCACCAAGCATCATATGTAATGGAGATAAACTAGAACCATTCCCAATAAGATCAGGAGTGAAACAAGGCTGCCCATTGTCACCATTACTATTTAATATTGTATTAGAAATGTTAGCTTTGGCTATAAGAGAAGAAAAAGAGATAAAAGGAATCAGAGTAGGTAATGAAGAAACCAAATTATCACTCTTTGCAGATGACATGATGGTATACTTAGAGAAGCCTATAGACTCAACTAAAAAGCTACTAGAAACAATTCACAACTTTAGTAAACTTGCAGGATTCAAAATAAATCCACATAAATCATCAGCATTTTTATGTATTACCAGCAATGTTAACCAGCAAGAAACAGAAAAAGAAATTCCATTCAGAATAGCGGATGATAGCAATAAAATATTTGGGAATCTATCTGCCAAGAAAATTTCAGAAACTATATGAACTAAACTACAAAACACTTTCCACACAAATAAAATCAGACCTAGTCAATTGGAAAAACAGTACGTGCTCATGGATAGGCAGAGCGATTATAATAAAAATGACAATACTACCCAAACTAACCTACTTATTTAGTGCCATACCAATCAAACTCCCAAGAAATTATTTTACAGATCTAGAAAAAATAGTAGCAAAATTCATTTGGACAAACAAAAGGTCAAGAATTTCAAGGGAATTAATGAAAAAAAGGCAGATGAAGGTGGCTTTGCTGTACCAGATATAAAACTATATTATAAAGCAGCGGTCATCAAAACCATTTGGTACTGGCTGAGAAACAGAGCAGTCAATCAGTGGCATAGTATAGGATGTCAGGACAAGCTAGGTAATAATGTTAGCAATTTAGTGTTTGATAAACCCAAAGACCCCAGTTTTTGGGATAAGTACTCACTATTTGCAAAAACTGCTGGGAAAATTGGAAACTAGTGTGGAAGAAATTAAGGTTGGACCCACACCTAACACCACATACGAAGATAAGATCTAAATGGGTTCATGATCTACATATAAAGAGTGATATTATAAACAAATTAGAGGAACATAGGATAGTTTACCTCTCAGACCTGTGGAGATGGAATAAATTTATGTACAAAGAAGATCTGGAACTCTTAATTGAACATCAGATAGATAATTTTGATTATATTAAGCTAAAAATTTTCTGTACAAACAAAACTAATGCAGACAAGATTAGGAGGGAAGCATCAAATTGAGAAATCATCTATACATTTAGGGGTTCTGATAAAGGTCTCATCTCTAAGATATATAGAGAATTGTCTCATATTTATAAGAATTCAAGCCATCCTCCAATTGATAAATGGTCAAAGGTTATGAACAGACAATTTTCACGTGATGAAATTAAAACTATTTCTAATCATATGAAAAGGTGCTCCAAATCACTATTGATCAGAGAAATGCAAATTAAGACAACTCTGTGGTACCATTACACACCTGCCAGATTGGCTAAAATGACAGGAAAAGATAACGATGAATGTTGGAGCGGATGTGGGAAGCCTGGGACACTGATGCATTGTTGGTGGAGCTGTGAACGGATCCAACCATTCTGGAGAGCAATTTGGAGCTATGCTCAAAAAGTTATCAAACTATGCATACCCTTTGACCCAGCAGTGTTTCTATTGGGCTCATATCTCAAAGAAATCATAAAGGAAGGAAAGGGCCCCACATGTGCAAGAATGTTTGTGGCAGCTCTTTTTGTAGTGGCTAGAAACTGGAAACTGAAGGGATTCCCATCAATTGGAGAGTGGCTGAATAAATTATGCTATATGAATGTTATGGAATATTATTGCTCTGTAAGAAGCAACCAGCAGGACGATTTCAGAGAGGCCTGGAGATACTTGCATGAACTGATGCTCAGTGAGGTGAGCAGAACCAGGAGATCATTATTCACGGCAACAACAATACTATATGAGGATCAGTTCTAGTGGACATGACTCTCTTCAACAATGAAATGCTTCAAACCAGTTCCAATTGTTTGGTGAAGAGAGCCATATACACCCAGAGAGAGGGATGTGAAATGTTGACCACAACATAACATTTTCATGTTCTCTATTGAGGTTTGCTTGCATTGTATTTCCTTTATCGGATTATTCTTTCTTGTAGATACAATTTCTCCTGCACAAAAAATGATGCAATAACTATACATACATTCGATTTCTTAAGTATTCTAACATAATTATCATGTAGTGGATATCCTGCCATCTAGGGGAGGGTTTGGGAGTAGGGGGGAAAATTTGTAATGGGAAGCTTTGTAAGGGTTAATGTTTAGGAATTACCCATACATATGTTTTGCACATAAAAAAGTATTAATAAATAATTATTTTAAAAAAAGAAAAGAAATGTGTGGAGCATGCCCTTAAAGTCAAACCCAAAGACAGTAAGTAGACTGAAAAAATAAAAAGCCAAAAAAAAAAATTTCACCACATAAGTTATTATGGTTACAGGGATGTTCTAGATACAAATCTAGAACAAGGAAAATAATACATTATTTTCTACAAAATATTCCAAAGCAAAGCCTCAAAGAAAAAAGGTAATTTTAGTGACTAACTGAACTAAAATCCTGAAGAGATGAATTTTTTTTATTTTATTTGCATAACATATGTGTGGGTAATTCTTCAACAATAACCCTTACATAGCTTTCCGTTAGAAATTTTTCCCCCAACTCCCCACCCCTCCCCTAGATGGCAGGATACACACTACATGTTAATTAAGTTAAAATATTGGTAAATTGAATATATGTATACATATTTCCAAAGTTGTCATTGTTGTGCAAGAAAAATCTTGTCTACACAAACGATATATCAGATAAAGGAAACACAATGTAAGCAAACATCAATCAAGGAGTATGAGAATGTTATGTTGTGGTCCACATTTCACATCCCTCTTTCTGGGTGTATATGGCTTTCTTCAGTGAACAATTGGAGGTGGTTTGAAACATTTCATTGTTGAAGAGAGCCATGTCCATCAGAATTGATCGTCATATAGTACTGTTGTTGCCGTGTATAATGATCTCCTGGTTCTGCTCATTTCACTCAGCATCAGTTCATGTAAGTCTCTCCAGGCCTCTCTGAAATCATCTTGCTGGTCATTTCTTACAGAACAATAATATTCCATAATATTCATATACCATAATTTATTCAGCCATTCTCCAATTGAAGGGCAAAGAGATGAATTTTTTAAAAGGATTTTAAAACACTTTGCAAATGAAATGAAAGCTATTATTAATATTAATTTTATATTATTCAGATTATGTAAAAATTTATAATTAATATTAATATGGTGAACTATGATTTTAGTTTTCCTAATATTGAACCAATCCGAGGATTACTTATGCAAATTTCATCTGGTAGCAGTATGTAATCCTTCTGATAGCTTTCTATAATTTCCTTACTAGGATTTTCTTCAAAATATTTGCATAAACATTCATCAGAGAAATTGGTCTATAATTTCCTTCCTCTGATTTAACTCTTCTTGGTTTAGGTATCAGCACCATATTTACATTATAAAAGAAGTTTGTTAGGACTTCTTCATTTCTTTTTTTTTTTTTCCCCAATAATTTCCATAGAATTGGAATCAACTGTCCTTTTAATGTTTAGTAGGATTCACTTGTGAACTTGTCTGGCCTTGGGGATTTTTTTTCTTAATTAATTGATTAATGTCTTATTCAATTTATTTTTCTGGAATGGAGTTATTTAGGTTTTCTATTTCTTGATCTTTAATCTGGGAAATTTATAATTTCAAATAAATATCCATCAATTTCACTTAGATTATCAGATTTTTGTCATGTTATTTGGAAAATATGTCCTCATGATTGCCATAATTTCTTCTTTTTTAAAAAAATATAACAAGTTCCTAGCATTTCTTTTTCATCTTACTAATTTCACCTTTAATTTTCAGGATCCAATTGGGTTTTCACTTGAGGATTTAAAATGGATTCTTTTGTAAGATTTTTTTAAGTTGTATGCTCAATACATTGATCTTCTCTTTCTCTATTCCACTGTTGTAAGAATTTAAAGAAATAAAATTTTCCCTAAGTACTATGTTTCTGCATCCCATAAATGTTATTGTTTTATCTTATTGCTGTTATTCTCATCAATGAAAATACTAATTGCTTCTATAGCTTTTTTTGTACCCACTTATTCTTTAGGATGAAATTACTTAGTTTTCAATGAAGTTTTACTCTATCTTTCTACTACCTTTTGTTGAAGATAATTTTTATTGAATGATGATTCAGAAAAAAATATTTTTTATGCTTTTCTATATTTGATTTTCAGGGTTTTTTAATGCTCTATTAGGTGGTAAATTTCTGTATAGGTTCAATGTGCTACTGAGAAAAAGGTATATTTCTTTGTGCTCCAATTCAATTTTCCCTAATGGTATGTCATATCTCACTTTTCTAATATTCTATCAATCTTATTTTCCTTTTATATCCTTTGATGGGATTCATCATGTTTTGGAAGGGGACAGTTAAAGTTCCCCATCAGTATTGTTTTGCTGTCTATTTTTTTCTTATAATTCATCAAAATTATTTAAAAATTTGGATTCTATATTATATGATGCATATCAGTTTAGTACTGTTATTAATTCATTGTCTATGGTATCTTTAAACAAGATGAAGTTTTTTTTTTCCTTATCTCTTTTATTTAGGTCTATTTTTGCTTTTGCTTTGTCTGAAATCAGAATTGCTTTTTATTTTTAAGATTCTGACATTGTCTTTCCTGGATCTGTTTTGCAAGTCAATAATTTTTCCAAGAGGTGTTTTACATTTTCTTTTCTTTCTTTCTTTTTTCATTCTTTTGTATTTGTATTATTGATTCTTAATATGTTACAAAGTTATTAATTTCAATTTGCTTTTTTTAATTTTTAAGGAGTTGTATTCCTTAGTTAACTTCTCTTTGGTCAATTGTACTTTTTACAGAGTCATTTTCTTCATTGAATTTTTGTATCTTCTTTTCTATTTCGATCTAATTTTGTTTTTTCAATACTTGTTTTCTTTTTTCAAGTTGTTAACTTTTTTTAACATAATTCTCTTCCATTATTCTCACTTCTTTCCTACAGTTTTTCTTATGCCACTGTTACATGATTTTTAAGTACCTTCCCTTTTTTGAGAATTTGCCCTTCAGTGTTTTGACATTGATCTTCCCTATCATCATAATTACTTCATATAGTCTGATTTTTATTGTTGTTGTTGTTGTTGTTGTTGTTGTTGATGTTTGTTTATTTTTTTCCGGGCACTTTTTTTTCTCTTTTAAAATTGAGCTCTTCTCTTGGGGTAAAAGAGACACTGTCTCATGCTCCTTGTCCAGTGGCTGTGGGTCCTGCCTATTTACTTGGTGAAAAAACATGGTAAGACCTACAAGGAAGCAGGAAAAAGTATCTAGATGGCAGAGCTGAGAATAGATGCATTGAAAGACACTATGGAAAAAAAGAAAGAAATTATAGTGACCAGATGATTACAGGTAGCATAAACTAGAGAATAAAGGAATAGAATAAACAGGATGAAAATGTGGAAAATATTAAGAGTATGAGAAATCCTTTTTTGAAGGGGGAAACAAAAATAAAATAAGAAAAAATGAATGAACAGAAATAGTTGAAGGGAAGCAAAGGAAATAAAAATCTACTTGACAAAAAGAAAAAAAAAGAAACATGTAAATATATAAAATCAGAAAAGGAACAAATAAGCAAATTGTAAAGGGAAAGGGGAGGAGGAAGAGGAGGTACAAACAAAAGAGAAGGAGAACTAAGAAGAGGAAGAAAAGGAGAAGAAGAAAGAGGTAGAATGAAGACAGAGGGGAAAAATTAAAAAAAAAACTGCAACAGCAGCCCCAAGAATAAGGATTAAAAACAAAAAATGGGCAAGATAAGAAAAGCAGTAGTGAAAGGGCAATTTTAATTTTTATCATATAGATGAAGTAATTGAAGGAACACAATGCTGTTTTTATAATGTAAGAAGGAAAAGTTCAATTGAAGAGAAAAATTGAGAGAGGTAGATGGAGGATATCTGCAGTTACAGATATAAACATATCTATGAATATTGATATAAATAGTATATTATAGACTGGAAAAGTGGGGGAAGACCTATAATCTGTTGCTTAAAGAGAAAAAATTTAAAAAAACACACATGCAGTAAATAAAACTGGATGCAAAAAAGAGTTACTATGCAAATAAATTTAAAAAAACAGGAATTGTTATTCTATCAGACAAGAAAAAAACAGTCAAAGAAATAAAAAGGAACAAAATTATGATGATGATCAAAAAATTAAAGACATCAACAATTTACATTAAACAAAATTTTCTTTCATGCAGTCCTTGACTTTCTGATTAGAAATACCTATATTTACCAATGATTAAATTCAGAATGCAAAGAACATATGAAAAATCTACTTGAAAAACTCACAAAAGCTTATCACAAAATACAAATAAAAAGCTTTAATAAAAAAAATAAAAAATAAAAAATGAAAAAAAGCTCATCACTAACATTTTTTAAAAGATAGGAAAAAAACAAATGATGCATTCTGAACTATATAAATATATACAATTGACTGTCTATTATTAGAAAAGAAAATAAGAATGTATGTGTATTGTTTCTGAGAATTTACTTGATACTTTGAACGTCTTAACTTTTTTCCCCTTATAGAAAAAATGCTTACCTTTTTATATGAATGTTATCATATTTTTATAGTAATGAGTCTTAAAAATATTATAATATCTGAAAAATCAAAGAAGTAAGTTTTGGGGCACTTGAAAGGAAATGGAGAGATGAATGATGGGACAATGTGGTTTTGTTTGTTTGCTTGTTTCAAGGAAAAGAATATTAGATATATTTTATCTATAATTTATATGTTTAAATTTGCTTGAATTGCATGACTTTTCCTTCTTCTTTATTTTTATTTTGTTATTGAGACAATTGTGGTTCAATGACTTACCCAGAGTCATCCAGCTAGTAAGGGTCTGAGGTAGAATTTGAACTCATATCCTCTTCATTCCAGTGCTAATTCTTGTTGCCCCACTTCCCGTGATTTGTAATCATGGTTTTGAATAGTATTAAAGGTTTATTTTTCCAGTGAAATTTCAATTTAGTCCAGATTTTCCCAAATTATTTTGAGTGATCCTAGCAGCATACTGCACAATATATATTGGAGTTGTGAATATGGAGTCAGCAATATCTGAGTTCAAATCTAGCCCAGGCTTTTAATAGCTGTGTAATTCTTTTTTTTATTTTTATTTTTTTATTAAACCTTTATATTTGTATAACATATGTATGGGTAGTTCCGCAGCATTGATCTTTACAAAGCTCTCCATTACAACTTTTACCCCCAGTACCCTCCCCTTCCCTAGATGGCAGGAAGTCCACTAATGTAATAATAGTTGACAAGTTGTGCAAGAAAAATCCTATCTACAAGAAAAAAAAAAAAAAAGAAAAAGAAAACCAGAGAAAGGCAACACAATGCAAGCAAACATCAATAGAGATCATGAAAATGTTACATTGTGGTCCATATTTCATATCCCTCTCTCTAGGTGTATATGGTTTTCTTCAGTGAACAATTGGAATTGGTTTGAGACACTTCTTGGTTGCAGAAAGTCATGTCCATCAGAATTGATCATCATGTACTATTGTTGTTGCTGTGTATAATGATCTCCTAGTTCTCCTCATTTCACTCAGCATCAGTTCATGGAAGGCTCTCCAGGCCTCTCTGAAATCGTCCTGCTGGTTGTTTCTTACAGAGCAATAATATTCCATAACATTCAAATACCATAATTTATTCAGCCACTCTCCAATTGATGAGCATCTATTCAGTTTCTAGTTTCTAGCTACTACAAAAAGGGCTGTCACAAACATTTTTGCACATGTGAGGCCCTTTCCCTCCTCTAAGATCTCTTTGGGATATAGACCCAGTAGAAAAACTGCTGGATCAAAGGGTATGCACAGTTTGATAACTTTTTGAGCGTAGCTCCAAATTGCTCTCCAGAATGGTTGGATCCGTTCACAGTTCCACCAACAATGTATTAGTGTCCCAGTTTTCCCACATCCCCTCCAACATTCATCATTATCTTTTCCTGTCGTTTTAGCCAATCTGACAGGTGTGTAGTGGTACCTCAGAGTTGTCTTAATTTGCATTTCTCTAATCAATAATGATTTGGAGCAACTTTTCATATGATTAGAGATGGTTTTAATTTCATCATCTGAAAATTGTCTGTTCATATCCCTTGACCACTTATCTATTGAACGGTGGCTTGAATTCTTATATATATATAAGACAATTCTCTATATATTTTAGAAATGAGGCCTTTATCAGAACCATTAAATGTAAAGATGACTTCCCTATTTGATGCTTCCCTCCTAATCTTGTCTGCATTCGTTTTATTTGTACAAAAACTTTTTAACTTAATATAATAAAAATTATCCATCTGATGTTGAATTGGGAGTTCGAGATCTTCTTTGGACATAAATTTATTCCATCTCCACAGGTCTGAGAGGTAAACTATATTATGTTCCTCTAACTTGCTTACAAAATCACTCTTTATATCTAGATCTTGAACCCATTTAGATCTTATCGTGGTAGGTGGTGTTAGGTATGGGTCAAGCCCTAATTTCTTCCATACTCGTTTCCAATTTTCCCAGCAGTTTTTGCCGAATAATGAGTACTTATTCCAAAAACTGGGGTCTTTGGGTTTATCAAACACTAAATTGTTAAGGTTATTGCCTAGATTGTCCTGATAACCAATCCTGTGCCACTGATCGACTGCTCTATTCCTTAGCCAGTACCAAACGGTTTTGAGGACCGCTGCTTTATAATATAGTTTTAAATCTGGTACAGCAAGGCCACCTTCATCTGCCTTTTTTTTTCATTAATCCCCTTGAAATCCTTGACCTTTTTTTCTTCCAAATGAACTTGCTACTATTTTTTCTAGATCTGTAAAATATTTTCTTGGGAGTTTGATTGGTATGGCACTAAATAAGTAGATTAGTTTGGGTAGTATTGTCATTTTATTATATTCGCTCTGCCTACCCATGAGCACTTAATATTTTTCCAATTGATTAGGTTTGAATTTATTTGTGTGGAAAGTGTTTTGTAGTTTAGTTCATATAGTTTCTGACATTTCCTTGGCAGATAGATTCCCAAATATTTTATCCTATCATCTGTTATTTGGAATGGAATTTCTTTTTGTATCTCTTGCTGCTGAATTTTGTTGGTAATATATAAAAATGCTGATGATTTATGTGGATTAATTTTGGATCCTGCCACTTTGCTAAAGTTGTGAATTGTTTCTAGTACTTTTTTAGTTGAGTCTCTAGGGTTCTCTAAGTATACCATCATGTCACCTGCAAAGAGTGTTAATTTGGTTTCTTCATTACCTATTCTGATTCCTTTTATCTCTTTTTCTTCTCTTATTGCTAAAGCTAACAATTCTCATATAATATTAAATAGCAATGGTGACAGTGGGCAGCCTTGTTTCACTCCTGATCTTATTGGGAATGGTTTTAGTTTGTCTCCATTACATATGATGCTTGCTGATGGTTTTAAATAGATGCTACTGATCACTTTAAGGAAAAGCCCATTTATTCCTATACTCTCTAGTGTTTTTTAAAAGGAAAGGATGTTGGATTTTATCAAATTCTTTTTCTGCATCTATTGATATAATCATATGGTTTTTGTTACTTTGGTTATTAATGTAATTAATTATGCTTATAGTTTTCCTAATATTGAACTAGCCCTACACCCCTGGTATAACTCCTACTTGGTCATAGTGTACTATCCTGGGGATGACTTTCTGTAATCTCATTGCTAATATCTTATTTTTTTATTAAAGCTTTTTATTTGTATAATATATGTATGGGTAGTTCCCCAGCATTGCTCTTTACAAAGCGTTCCATTACAAATTTTGCCCCCAGTCCCTTCCCCTCCCCTAGATGGCAGGAATTCCACTACGTGTTAATAATGTTGAAATGCTTGAGAAGTTATGCAAGGAAAATCCTATCTACAAGAAAAAAAAAAGAATCAGAGAAGGCAACACAATGCAAGCAAATGTCAATAGAGATAATGAAAATGTTATGTTGTCGTCCATATTTCATATCCCTCTCTCTGGGTGTATATGGTTTTCTTCAGTGAACAATTGGAACTGGTTTGAGACAATTCTTTGTTGCAGAGAGCCATGTCCATCAGAATGGATCATCATGTAATACTGTTGTTGCTGTGTATGATAATCTCCTGCTTCTGCTCTTTTCACTCAGCATCAGTTCATGCAAGTCTCTCCAGGGCTCTCTGATATCGTCCTGCTGGTCGTTTCTTACAGAGCAATAATATTCCATAATATTCATATAGCATAATTTATTCAGCCACTCTCCAATTGATGGGCATCCCTTCCCCTCCTCTAAGATCTCTTTGGGATATAGGCCCAGTAGAAACACTGCTGGGTCAAAGGGTATGCACAGTTTGACAACTTTTTGAGCATAACTCAAAATTGCTTTCCAGAATGGTTGGATCCGTTCTTTTTATTCTGTCTTTTTTTTTTCATTAATCCCCTTGAAATCCTTGACCTTTTCTTCTTCCAAATGAACTTTGCTACTATTTTTTCCAGATCTCTAAAATAATTTCTTGGGAGTTTGATTGGTATGGCACTAAATAAGTAAATTAGTTTGGATAGTATTGTCATTTTTATTATATTTGTTCTGCCTATCCATGAGCACTTAATGCTTTTCCAATTAATTAGGTCTGATTTTATTTGTGTGGAATGTGTTTTGTAGTTTAATTCGTGTAGTTTCTGACTTTTCCCTGGTATAAATCCTACTTGGTCATAGTGTACTATCCTGGGGATGACTTTCTGTAATCTCATTGCTAATATCTTATTTAAAATTTTTGCATCAATATTCATTAGGGAAATTATAGATTTCTTTCTCTGTTTTCATCCTACCTGGTTTAGCAATCATCACCATATCGGTCTCATAGAAGGAATTTGTCAGTATACCTTCTGTCCCTATTTTCTCAAGTATTCTGTATAGGGTTGGAATTAATTGTTCTTTGAATGTTTGGTAGAATTCACATGTAAA
>JAJPUD010029396.1:0-13924 GCA_023553655.1 Myrmecobius fasciatus
GCTCTGAAGTACTAGCTCAGTGAGACCTCTCACCATACTGAATCTCAAACCTCCCCCTAATAGCTGCCCTACTCTTTGAGGTTTCTTTCCCATGTCTGGAAAGAAACACAGTTATTGTAAAAGAATGGGAGACTAGATTATACATAGTTTAATAGAAGGAAGAAAGAAAAATGAATATTTTTGGTAAACAAAAAATAAATATTACTCATATGTAGATTATAGATGGGATTATGAGAAAAAGTGATTTCTGAAGTACATTCAATTGGGTCAAAAAAGTATGGAACAAAAGGGGGGAGAGGGCCAAGAGAGACAAGATAGAAAAGAAAAAGGATTTCAGAAACATTGAATAAGACAGGAAAGTAAAAAGGAAATACAAAGTGAAGTTCTGAAAGGATGGTATCACTTTCCTAAAAAGATAAATCAATCCCAAATGTGGGGGTTACATCATTATCAATGATTTTGTAATTCTAAAAGCCCTTATTTATAATTTATAATTTATGATTTTGTTTTTACCATTGCTATGAAATATTTTTTGTTTCCCAATCACTGTTAAATATAAATTAGGAATTGTTTGTGGAATCAGAGCTTTTTTATTTAGCAAGATCAACTCTGCTGGTTACTATTCCTTTTTAAGCACAATTCTCCTATAGGCACCTCTGTCATAATGTGCTTTAAAAATGTGTATTTATATATTTATTAAATTTATTCAGGGAACATTTTGGGCATAACACAAATTTGAAATTTCCTTCTGTTCAAATTCCCTCCCAACAAGCAATAAGAATGCATAAAATTGCACCAGTTCAGAATAACTCACAAACTGCAATCCTTCCAACACCTATTTCCACAAACAAACCAAGTCTTTTTCAAGATAAAATACCAAATTATTGTATATATTTTGGTGTAGTAGGAACTGTGAGCAGAGAAACAATGTTCCAAATTATCCTTACCTCAGACCCTATTCCCTAGTTCTTGCCTCCAGCTAAGGTCTCTAAATTAAACCTGCCCAAGTTGCTCAGGTACTGCCAAAACTGCTCAAGTAGCATAGGGCTCAGAATGACCAGGAGTCTAAAAACTCAGATGTGGCTGCTATTTTACTGTGGTATTTATTTAATTATTTAGTTATTTATTTAACTGTGCTGCCATTTTTATTGGTTCCTCTTTTTTTTGGGGGGGGGACAAATATGTAAATATATCAAAAGTGATTGACATATTTGCTAAAACATAAGTGTGAACTATTTCTTCTTCCAAATATATTAGACAAAGTCTCTTTTACATAATTGCATGAGAGTTGTAATACTTCTACAATTGCAACAATTTTACATTATATGCTATCTTATTTAGTATATCTGGGGTTTATAACCCTCATGAATACCTTAGATAGGGTGGTCATCTTTCAACATGCTATTTGTTAACTTGTTTTGTTCTCATTCAGGTTCTAGGGCAATCTCAATATTCTTATATTTCTACATTCCTAAAATTGCTACATCTTCATTAATAAACTATTAGCTGAATCTCCACCCCAGTTTGTTAAATGGGTGAGATAAACCTCTTTTCTTTTGTTTTCTTCTTTCTCTTTTCCTTGACCATTTCTCCTCCTCTCTCCCCCCTCCTCCTTCCTCCTTCTTCTCTGTCTCTGTCTCTATCTCTCCTCCATTTCTCCTCAAACATTATAATCTCCTACATCAGCTACACTATTTATTAATGAAGTAATAAACAATAAAACAAGAATAAATTCTTATTTATATTTTTAATTCTTGTGAGAAAAATTATAAGTCAAAGTGATTTTTAACCATTTCTATAGTAGTTGACTTCTCAATTCTGGAAACAATTACATATTTCTGAATAACAATTAAAATCTCTTCTCAAGAAATTATATTTATATTTCTTCACACAATATGGGTTATACTTAATTCTCTCAGGAAATAAGTTGTTAGTCCTTTTGTCTTCTCTTCACCTAGCATAATTAACAATCAACTCAGAATGACTGTTAAACTTTCACTTTCTCTACTATCTCTTCATGGAATGACGGTTAAACTGTTACTCCAAGATTGCTTCTCAACGATATGATAGTATAATACACACACACACACACACACGCATACACACACACACACAAACACACACGCTCACACACACTTTCTCTCTATGTCTCTGTCTGTCTGTCTCTCTCTTTTCTCAGGATACAACTTTCGAAGGTATTGTTAAAATGATAAAAATGCAAGATACAACCCTGCTTTAAGGAATGGACAGTCTGGTTGGACAGATAGGATTAAACACAAAACAATTGAAAAATAAGGCAGTGATCCGTGAATGGCAGATTACAAATGCTATCTAGGAAGTCAGAAGAAGTAGAAATCACTTGTAATTGAAAATTTCACAAAAGAGATGGGGCTTGAGAGTTTTTAAAATTTAATATTTTACATTTAAAACAATTGCATTTAAAAACATTTTACATTGTTTTTTAAAACTTTTGAGTTCCAAATTCTCTCCTTATCCCTGCCCTCAATTAAGAAACCACATGTGAAGTTATGCAAAACATGTCCAAAAAAAGAAAACACATTTCCTACCTAATGGTGAAAAAAGACAACAAAAATAACGTTTAAAAAAGAGAGTTTGTTTCAATTTGTGTTCAGATACAATCTGTTCTTTCTCTGGATATGGTTAGTATTTTTCATCATAAATCCTTCAGAGTAAGTCATGAATCATTATACTGTTGAGAATAGCAAAGTCATTTACAGCTGGTCATCCCCAGAACATTTCTATTACTTTGTATACAGTACATTTCAGTTTGATTAAGTTCATGCAGGACTTTCCAGTTTTGTTTTGTTTTTTTAATTTTTTCTAAAAGCATCCTGCTCATCATTAAACACAGAACAATAACATCCCATCACAAATATAAAAATAGTTTGAGTTTTGAAGAACAGTTAAGATTTCAGAAGGAAAGACTGTCACCTAACAGATTTAGATGCTTGAGGGAATATATTCCTCAAGTCTCATTTTTAGGATGGGACTGCCAATATCAAAGAAGTTAAGTGACTTGTCCAATAGCATACATAAAATTAGTGGTCACCTTACTCCAAACCCATTACACCTAAACAAAGCAAGCAGGGAAGTCTAAGTCCAAAGATCTTGCAGTAAAGAGTCCTCACATGGAAGCAGTTGGAGAAAACAAGAAAAAATGATTAATTATTAATGATAATATTTGGTCTAATTTGAATTTAAAAGTAATTCTTTTAACATTTATCTATTTTATACCAAATCTTACTGGGTTGGACCAGATAATCCAGCCTGCCAAAATCTTTTGGAATCTGTCATTTAGTGTTGTAGCTATTTATTACAGCTTTTAACATCTGCAATTTGTTTAAGTAGAGCATCTAGACCTTCATCTGAGTCATCAGTTAAAAATCAAATTTAAGAGCACAGAGTCCAAGGTACACAGGTATACTAGAGAACTTCCAATTTACTTTTGAGACATTAATGGCAAACCAGTACCTAATTCACCTAAATGTACTTATCAGATTGAAACATCTCTATTTTATCCACAATGATTGGGTGAAAGATTGTCAAAAGCTATTCTTAAATCTAGTATGTTTGCTCTTTTATAACTTGCTGCCTCCAAAATGTCAATTTTTAAATTCAATTACAATAACATAGTTATCTTGCATTGTCAGTTGTGTAGGTTACAAAACTCACAGATTTTTATATTTTAAATATTCTTTCCCAGATGGAAGCATCCAGTTTAATCAAGAATTGCATGATTAAAATCCTGTGGTGACTGAGTTATTTTATTCTGGATAGAGGGGAAGGTAGGAAGGCAACAAATAACATCTTTTTTAAAATTCCATTCCATAGTTCTAAGAAAGATCAGCTAAATAAATATAAAGAACCAAAATGTATAGAAATAAATTCTGGATTTAAAAACTTCTGACCGCCATGTTTCAGAAGCAAAGCTATCAATAATGAAATGAAAAAAAAAATATTCTAATCACTATTAGAGAAAGGCAAGTTAAAGTAAATCAGAACTTCCATCCCACACTCATCATATTGGCTAATAAAACAGAAAAAGAAAATGACAAATGCTGGAGGAGATGTAAAATAACAGGGATATACTGTAATGTTGGTCCAACAATTCTAGAAAATAATTACAAACTAGGTCTTAAGGGTTATAAAACTGTAAATCTCAGCTGACCAGAAATTCTATTTGTTCTGTATTACAGAGAGATCAGAGAAAAGGGAATCTATTTCCACAAAAATATTTGTAGCAATTCTTTTTCTGACGGCAAAGAACTGGAAATTGAGGGTATACCCATCAACTGGAGAATGGCTAAAGAAATTGTGATATGTGATTGTGATGGGATACATTGTGCTATAAAAATGAGTGGAATGCTTTCAGAAAAATCTGGAATGTCTTATATGACTTAACAGATTTAAAATGAAGTGCATAGAAGCAGGACAAAATTGTAAACACTGACAATATTATTAAGGAGGACTTACTATTAAAGACTTTACTCTGATTAAGACAATTATCCTAATTCTAAAGATTTTGTCATGAAAAATGCTGTCAGGCTCCAGAGAGAGAAAGAGAGAGAAAACTGATGAAGTCATATTGCAAACTGAAGCAAACTTTTTTCACTGTTTTCCTTTCTATATTTGCAACTGATGTGGAAATATGTTTTGCATGACTTTGCAAGTCTTAACTGAAATTATATCCCTTACCTTCTCAATGGGTGGGACAAGGAGGCAGAAAATTTGGAACTAAATTTTTAAAAAAATATTTTTAAAAATCTATTTTTAAAAAGTATTACTTTTTTGGAACCCATTCTCTCCAAGTAGCGACCTGGAGGAGAGAAGTGCACTTTAGTTCTGCTGGATATTTTTGTTTATTGCATTTTCTCTGCTGAATGTTTTTGGTTCTATATTTTGCTATTTCAGTGAATATTCCTTTGGATAAGGTGATGTTGCTTGATTATTGATGTTATCAAGCTATTGGTTAAATGATAATGAGGAGATAGTCAGCAAATTATATTGGAGCAGTAATTTTTATGATAAAAACTAAAGAAGAAACATTTGAATGGGGCTTTAAAGCAAAATCTTTAGAACTAGGAAGACCTTAAGGGTTATTCCCTAGAATTCTGGGGAAAGAATTGTCAGCCTCATTCTGGGGACTTCTCCTACTAATATTTCTATGTATTAAGCAACTTAAGTCAGTCAGTCATTTTTATACACTGTTAGTCTCTTCCATATCAAGCCAGTTTTCTTCAAGCTCTTTTCCATCTATCTAAACTTCTTAAAAAGATAATATTTGATGATTTCCCCCCTGCTTATTCTCAACTCACCCACTTACAATATGACTTTTACCAGCACTCTGAAACTTCTTTCTCCTCTCTTGATTTCAACAATACTACATTCTTTTTTTACCTCTTAATAAAAGTTTGTTGCATAAATATATTGGTTGAACAATAAATGGCTCATACTTTTTAGCTTACATGAGGAAAGGGATAGTGAAAAAAAGAATAATGATCTCTGCTTCTTACTTTTTTACCTCTAAGGTGAAGAGCAAATTTAGGTTGAAGATTAATCATGAATAGACAAATAGTACAATTAATGTATCATACAACTTGATCTTTACTAGATCTTGCTTTGTCAACTTATACTCCACCCCCCCACCCCCCACCCCCCGCCCAGAACCTCTAAAAACATTTTATGGAGGAATGAAAGTAAGAAAGTGGGTTTCTGCTCCTACCAAATATGGAGTATGAGAAAAGTTTCCCTTTCCTGTTTTTAAGTGAATGTTTTTGTTTTTCTGGAGGGGTTGGGACCAGGAATATTTAGAGAAGTCTCCATCTCAACCTGCTTCCTAAACTTTTAAAGCTTCTGTTAAATAACAGGGATGGCTTATAGCCTAAGGTCATATGAATAAGCTTAAAGATACAAAGGAATCTCTGAAGAGCTATTTCATAAGAAATTTGAGTATGTATTGACTTCTTAACAAGTAGGGGTGTCTCTATATCAAGAGATCCTTTTATTTGGCATCAGAAGAACAAAAAACATTGATAGCTGTAGTCAGCCTGTGTAGTTTTTGCTGGGAACTCTTGGAGCTTTTAAACCACTGTTCTACTGTTAAAGCAAACTTTTGTGAGAACAGAAATCAATGTAAATAGCGGCAAAGGGGAATGGAGACAGTGTCTTTAGAAATAGATTGCAAAGAGAAGTAGGCCAACTTTTAGAGATGAAAAACTGTGGAGGCTGTCTCCAACTACCTAGGATACATCTTGAACTGATTACTACATAGACTATCAATCAGCATTTCATAAGTATCTAGTATTTGCCAGGCCTGTGCTAAGCTCTATGAATACCTCCCTTCCACCCCACCCCAGCTTAAAAAGGCAAAAAGACAATAATCCCTGACGTCAAAGAACTCACTATGGAGAAGACAAAAAGCAAATAAATAAATACAATATTCATATAGAATAGGAGAAAATTAAGAGGGAAGAGCCATTATACTTAAAAGAGAAAAGATTTAATTGTAAATGGTGAAATTTTAGGAAGGACTTAAGGAAAACCAGGAAAGACAGAAGGCAGAGGGGAAAAATGAGAAGGGAGAGTATTTCAGGCACGGGGGAGGAGGGAGTCATATAAGATGTTCTAAGAAATGAAATGTGTTGTTCATGGAATAGTGCGTTGGTCAGTGTCACTGGATAGGATATGGGTTATAAAGTGTAAAGACATTTCTGGAAATGTATTGGGAGGAGGAAAAGTTAGGAAGGGCTCTAAGTGTCAAACAGGATTTTTATTTGATATTGGAGGATCAGCTTAGCCAAACTCAAAATCTAAAACTGAACTCATTTTTCCTCTTAAACTTTCCATTCTTCATTTCCTTAGTAATATAAGGAGTACCCATCCTTCCATGTACCCAAATTGCCAAATGTGATGTCATACTTGATTCTTCAACGTAGGTTCCTAAATCCAATCAGTTGCTAAATCCTGTGTTTCTAAATTTTTAATATCTCTTTTATAAGCCCTTTCTCTCCTTTGATATTGCAATTACCCTGGTCCAGGCCCTCTTACCTTAGATATAAGAGCACTTACAATGGCTGGCAAATCAGTCTATTTGCCTCAAATTTTTCTACTCCACTACACCATTATCACTTTCCTATACAGTTAACTACAGTAGCTCCCTATTACTTCCAGGATCAACTATAAAATCACTTGGCTTTTAAAATGCTTCATAATTTTACTGCCTTCTACATTTCAAGTATTCTTACACCTTACTCTTTCTCTTAGTCTGTGAGTCAATGACACTAGCCTCATATTCCTTTTTAGAAGGCATTTAAAATTTTTACAAGCTGTCCTCTATGCCCAAAATTTTTTTCCTTTCTCATCTCTGCCTCACAACTTGTTTGGTTTTCTCAAAGTCTTAACTAAAGAGCTATCTTCATCAAGAAGTCTTTTCCCATCTTGCCTTCACTGTGAGACTATCCCCAATTTAGTCTGTGTATAGTTGCTTAAATACTATCCACAGCTTTTATATCATGCTCTTTGGGAATTGGGGTTGTATTTTTGTTTTGTTTTTATGTATGTGTGTGTATGCATTTTTATCCTCTTGTATTAAATGCAGTGTTTGACACACAGTTGATATTCAATATTAATTGACTGGGAAAAGCAGTACTAGTGACAAAAAAGGAAGAAAGAGAAGGAAAAAAGGAAGGAACGAAGTAAGGAAAAAGGAAAGGAAAGAGGGAAAGACAGAAGAAAAGGGAAGAAAGAAAGGAAGGGAGGTAGGAGGGAAGGAAGGTAAGGAGGAGGGAAGGGAAGGAAAACAAAAATTTCATCAAAGCCTGGTCTGAGAAAAATACTAGATGCTCCCAGCTAAGAATGTTAGAACACAGAACCTTATAGCAGAACTTGAGTGGAATGTAATATTTGAGACATCTAATGTGGTTGCTTCGAAATTCAGGAGCCATTAAATCAAAGGAACATAAGAAAAAAGACAAAATTCAATCAGAAGTGACTTAAGACTCTTTGGGTAGATGCGCCCTACTGGGATGTATTATGTCTTCAGGATTCTTCCATTTTCCTTCACCCTTTCAATATAACTTTCCTTCTTTCATCTTATGAAATTTACAAGGAAATAAGTATGAACACGAGATGAGGATGTCTCACAGAGATTTTCCACTATTTTCTGGGGTTGTCAGAAAAACAATTAATCCTCTAAAGTTTATCTGGGTCCTCTCCTAGAGTTCAGTAGCAATTATAAAGTTACATATATGGTGGGTTATTCAAACTTTTGTTGATTTGTCTAGAGAGCTTAATCACATCAGTTTCTGAGATGTAAATCCTTGCTGCTTTTCTACTCCTCCCTCACCCTATTCAATAAGCTCCAGTGGCTTTCCAATTACCTCCAAGATCAAATATAAAATTTTCTGTTTGGCTAATTTTAAAGCCTTTCATCACCTGGTCCTTTCCTACCTTTTCATTCTTGTTATATCTTTCTCCAAGATTCACTGACAATGGATTCCGTATTGATCCTCAAAAAAATAATCATCTCTGACATTGTGGGATTTTCACTGGTTGTCACCCAGGACTGGAATATTTTTCCTTCTTTGTATACACCTCCTGTCTTTTTTCCTCTCAATTAATATTTCACTTTTTCCAAGAAGTCTTTAAAGGGCTCTTTTAATTCTAGTGCCTTCTTGTCATTTCCAATTTATCTTTCTCTTATTTGTACATTGTATACTTATTCTCAGTAGCAGCCTAATAAAAGCTTGACTTAGAAAATCTACTGAAATGAAAATTTTATTTTTCAATGAACCTTTGGAGAACCATTTACTTAGAAATGGGGAGAATTTTAAATGCAAACTATTAATGTACATCAACTACTTTAAATATGTGACTCAACTGAACCTCATCCTTGATGTTCAGTCTTTTTCAATCGTGTCTGACTCTTCATGACCCTATTTGGAGTTTGCTTGGCAATAATACTGAAATAGTTTGCCAATTCCTTCTCTAGGTTTTTGAACAAATGATTAAACTGGGACAAAGGGGGTTAAATGATTTGCCCAGGGCCAAGTTTGGCACTAAGTATTTGAAGGCAAATTCGAACTCAGGATTGATTCCAGGCTCCAATGGGCAACCTAGTTGCCCGCCTCCCCATATGATGCTTAATCAGCTGGCCTTAACTACTATGGGTTTTTTTTGTTTGTTTGTTTGTTTGTTTTGTTTTGTTTGTTTGTTTGAAGAGTTCCGTTTTTTGTTTTGTTTTGTTTTGTTTTTGTTTTTGGCATTTGGTCTATCCTACATATATGCAACTTAGTTGCAAGTGCTCATCTGGGTGGTTTCCTGAGATGCCAAAGGCCTCACTCGGTTGGCGGGCTGGCTTAACCAATCCTTCCAGGGCAGCCGCCTCTTCCAACAGCAGCACTGCCTGGGGAAAGCACGGCTGGGAATCATCAGGCAACTCCGGGTCGGTATTGTCCAGGGGCCAGTAACCAAACTCGCAAACAGCCCAAGGGAGCAACAGCACCTCACAAGATGAGACACGCCTAAGGCCCAGCAAATTCTAGGCCTCTCTGGGATAAAAGCCAGTAGCCCAGGCCGCCAACACCTCTACCTCCATCATCTGGGGCGGTAGTAGCTGCTCTTCCCCTGGTGCGCGGCGGCTGCATGCGCGGCCAGCAAGGCTGGCGGGCGAGGCAGCTGGGGACTGGACCGATGCGGCGCATGCGTGGTGCCACCGCCAGGCGCTGGGGCTGTGGCAGCGACGGTGGCGATGGCGATAGAGGGGTTAGCTGTAGCCGTGGGCAGGAGCGTTTGGCCCGGGCGTTTGGTGAGACCGGCCGTAGCGGCTGCTGCTGCCGCGGCGGTTGGAGAGGCCGCGCGGGTGGTGCCCGCCAGCAACTGGAGGAACGGTTCGCGGACCTGGCCGCTAGCCACCAGGAGGCTATCCGCGCGCGGGATGAGAGGGACCGGCAGAATGCGAGGCTGCGTGAAGAAAACGGGCGCTTGCACCTGGAGAACAGGCGGCTGAAACGCGAGAACCGGAGCCTCTTTCGACAGGTGTTGCAGAGGCAGGATGAAGAACAGTCTCAGTCTCGGGAGCCCGTGGAAACCCCCCCTACCGTGGCTGGAGGAGAGGAGCACAGGGAGCCCGACCAGGAGGAGGAAGGAGGTGCCCGCGGCCACGCCCAGAGCATCTGGGCCGACTCAAAAGCTAGGGGAGCTGAAGGTGTACCTGAAGAGCCGGGAAGCCCCAGGGCCCTGAGGGCCCGCCTTGAGATGCTGGAGGCTATGTACCGCAGGGCCCTGTTGCAGCTTCGCCATGAACAGCAATGGCAGTACTGTAGAGTTAAGGCCCAGAAGGTGGAAGCAAAGGGGGAAGAGGAAGAACAGCTGCTTCAGCTCCAGATCAGAGCTCCAGACCCGGCACCCTTCCTCTAGTTTATGTGGCTTGAGAGAGCAAGAGGCAGGGCTGCTTTTCTAACTGGAATGGGGAGGAGGGTCACTCCTTCCTTCCCCCGCCGCCCGGGCTCCCACTTTTGTCATGCCTCAAATGCTAGGACACTTGGATGTCTCTGTTGAAGTGGCAGAGAGCTGTGCAAATGGACATATCCCTAGTCTTCTCACCCCTGTCCCCCACTAGGCCAGGGAGGTTCCAATCTTCAGTCTTGGATTGGAACCAGGCCTGGAATCTCTGGCAGGAGCCACACAAACAAGGCCACAGGCTGAAGATTTAGCCTTGCCATGTGCCAGTGCCAGCTTTCTATGTCAGAGCATCATATGCTGCTCTTGGCATTTAGGTGAAATTACTTTCAAAAAAAAAAAAGAAAGGGGAAAAAAAATAGCAAACACAAAACCACTTGAGAGAACTGGATGCCAAACTGTGCCTCCTTAATGACTGGACTATGTCCTACTTGTTACCCCTACTTAGTTTTGTTGGGGACTTCTGTTTTGCCTCATTTTGATTCTTTGAGACTTGAAAGTATTTTGTTTTCCAAAGGATTAGCCTGGTCATTGACTCATTCTTTCTAAAAGACCAAAGTCCCAGCCATTTCTTTTGAATATAGGCAAGGTTTAAATAAGTGTTTTAAATTTAGAACTTTGTTTTCTTAAAAAAAAATAGTAGAAAGTAATCCATTCTTATATTATCTTTCTTTCTAGCCTTCTATCTGTTTAGTACTGATTAATTTATCCTTATCATTTTGAAATATTTGCCTATGGGGCATTTGAAAAAGTAAAAGTTAAATAAAATTTTGATACATTGATAGAAGTTTCCAAAGACTGTTATTTTTAGATTAAATTTTGTAGTACTTTATTTTAAAGGTATTTTTTAATCAAAATAAGTTTGCTTCTTAAAAATGATATTCAAATCGATTTTTAGAATATATTTTAGCAGGCATTGTAGTTTGTTTTGGTTTTTTTTTTGGCTATTATTCAAGAACTTTTGGAATTCTTAGCTAGATGTCATAAATTGACCAAAAAGTATAATTGAACAATTACATTAGAGAGGTATATGGCATATAGAATTTTGAGAAGCTACAGATAAACCATTTAATGTGATTGAACTAACAATTCCAGGTTAAGAAATCATTTCCCTAATTAGATAAAACCTTTATAATGGCAGAGGGAGAAGATAAGTAGTTATTACATCTCAAAATTCTGGTAGTATATAGTATAGTTTTTATGGTATCTCCATGAACATAAATTTGCATGACTATTCTTGTTCAAATCACCTTTTTTTGACAAGAAATGATAAGAATAATTAATTGCAGGCCCACTGCAGCTTGATTAAGAATCAGGAACAAATTTTGCTCCATATGGCATATAAAACAAATTGGGTTAAGTTAAGGAAAGAACTCTAGCACTGGAGTACAAAAAGAAAAAAAAAACTGGCATGGAATAAAGACTGCCTATGTAATTCTGGATAAGTCAGTCTGGGCCTGTTTTCTCATCTATAAAATTAAGGAGTTGGCCTAAATGATTTCCAGAGAAGTTATAAATCACATAGTCATGATAAGAAGTCACATCTTGAAATAAATATTGTAGGAATAATTCTTGAAAAAAATAAATTACTTTTCAGAGTAGAATTCATACAAGATTACTGTTAATAATGTATATTATTACTGTATTTACAAAGTTAATTCCAATTTGTATTACTACTTTTGCATAGGTGAAGAACTGTGTTAAATAGTTCATTTAAAGTCATAGTTCATGTTGAACTGTGACACATGAAAATATATCAAAAGAATAATAATTTCAGGGAAAAAAATTAAATACTGATACTTCTGTTTCCATAACATTTCTTTTTTTACTATATATCTAATAGTCATTGCCAGCAACAAACTTATCTAGTGATAAAGTTCTTTTGTAAAATGTGTCCAAAAAATTATGCAGGTTTCCAAGCATGGTTTCTGGAAAGTATTTTTTAAAGGTACCTGAAAACTAAAATTAATTTGAAAATAAGGCGTATTCAAACTTTACCATTTGCTAAAATGGATTAACTATGCTAGTACTTTATTATAAAAATGTCTCATTATTAAAGTAGTGTGTAAAATAGATGTTTTAAGGGGATGAAGCAGATGAGAGTTTGAGTTAAGACAGTAGATCTATATCTCAAGTTGAAAAATAGTTCATACATAATTGCAGGTTATAACAACTTTTAGGCTTTTAACTTTTATCATTTTTGATGAACTCAGACATTGAATGAAAAAAATGGTTATGAAAAACCACAAAATATATGGCTATTTTTATTTTATTAAAATAAAACCATTTAAATCAATTAATATATTAGTGTATATTAATTAATATATATGGAGCAGTATAGTTGCTTAGATTGATTACTAGTATTTTCTAACTTCCAAGCCTGATGCCAGTGATTACTGAGTTCTTTTAACTTTTTCTGTTTTGGACCTAGGCAGGGTGGGGCCTCCTTAGACAATCTGGTACCCTCCCTCTATCCCCAAGTACTGTCTTAGTGTTAAAGGTTAATTAGCTTAGACCACTGCAAAATTATCCCTGAATTTAAGTTGATCCATCTGTCTTAATCTTCCCTGTAATAAGGATCAGAAATGTTTGCCTGTCCTTGCAAGGTAATGATAACTTGTATCTGTAATTAACTGTTAAAAGTAGAACTAATGGACAAATTTCGAACAAATTCTGGTCCATTTTTTTAGAATATATACTTGAAAGCTTGCTAGACTTGCTTAAACATTATAAATTATATATTTGTTAATTGCTTATGATTACTTCCATTATGCACTCATGAAATGATAAAGCAAACTATGAAAAAGTTGTTTTTTTTAATTTAAAGAAATTTTGCTTCCAGATAATAAAAGACTTCTTATAGTTATAGGAGAATCTAATGGAAGATTTGGCAAGCAGATTTTGGCAAATTTTAATATGTAGTACAAATTTTATTAAAAATACAATTTGTAACTCCACTTTTTTCATAAAAAATCTATTTTATATCAAGTGCACAAATTAAAGAGAGCACTTGTATTTTATCTACTTGTGACTTTGCTCTGATTTACTGTATTCATGGCAAGAGCATTTATTCTCTGCATGGATGGTGTTACAAAGAGGAGTTGAGCAGGATGAGAAACTATATTTCCACTTCAGTCAGATCATGATGCAATAAAAATCACAGGCAACATAAAGCCAGGAGAAAATAGACCAAAAGTTAATTGGAAATTAAAGAAGCTAATCCTGAAGAATGAATGGGTGAAAGAACAAATCATAGACACAATCAATAATTTCATCCAGGAGAATGAAAATAATGAGACAACATACCAACATTTGTGGGATACGGCCAAAGCGGTTATAAGGGGCAATTTTATATCTCTAGATGCTTACTTGCATAAAATAGAGAAAGAAAAGATCAACGAATTGGGCTTATTATTAAAAAAAAAACTAGAAAAAGAACAAATTA
>JAJPUD010029397.1:509-13921 GCA_023553655.1 Myrmecobius fasciatus
TTATCAAACTGTGCATACCCTTTGACCCAGCAGTGTTTCTATTGGGCCTATATCCCAAAGAGATCTTAGAGGAGAGAAAGGGCCCCATATGTGCAAGAATGTTTGTGGCAGCCCTTTTTGTATTGGCTAGAAACTGGAAACTGAATGGATGCCCATCAATTGGAGAGTGGCTGAATAAATTATGGTATATGAATGTTATGGAATATTATTGCTCTGTAAGAAACGACCAGCAGGATGATTTCAGAGAGGCCTGGAGAGATTTGCATGAACTGATGCTGAGGGAAACGAGCAGAACCAGCAACAATAATATTACATGATGATCAATTCTGATGGACATGGCTTTCTGCAACAAAGAATTGTCTCAAACCAGTTCCAATTGTTCACTGAAGAAAACCATATACACCCAGGGAGAGGGATATGAAATATGGACCACAACATAACATTTTCATGCTCTCTACTGAGGTTTGCTTGCATTGTGTTTCCTTTCTCTGATTTTCTTTTTTTTCTTGAAGATAGGATTTTTCTTGTACAACTTGTCAAGTATTTCAACATTATTAACATGTCGTGGACTTCCTGCCATCTAGGGGAGGGGAGGGGACTGGGGGTAAAATTTGTAATGGAAAGCTTTGTAAAGATCAATGCTGGGGAACTACCCATACATATGTTATACAAATAAAAAGCTTTAATTTAAAAAAAAAGAAATTGATAATCATTACAAATCAGGATGTGATATTTTCAGTTATTGAATGCAAATTAAATTTAAAAGTGTGTGGATGATTTTTTTTAAATTCAGGAGAGGCCAGTTGTTAAACATTTACCAGTACACTTAACCATATTGTTCTATATATTATTTGATTTTATCAGGAGAGCAAAGAGAAGGCTCAGGGAATAAATCAGATTTGAGGACTGGTGACTGTACATTAACAACAACAAGTATTACATCTACCATCCCCCACCACTACAACAATAACTGGCATTTACATGGCATTTTAAGATTTGAAAAGTGCTTTGCCTTCATTTTCTCATTAGAGCCATATAGCATCCCCACAGTAAGATAACTTAATCTATCAAATACCTAGTGAGCTTTTTAAAAGTATATGTTGAAGATGCATTATCAGTCTTCATTTGTTAGAACAGTACCTGGAACATAATAGAGTGGGTAATATTGAAAAACTAATTATTAAAGACTTTACTGTTCTGATCCAGACATGACCTATGACAATTCTAAAGGACCCATAAAAATACTATTTACTTCCAGAGAGAGAACTGATTAACTTGGAATGCAGACTGAAGTATTTATATTTACTTAATTTTTATTTTTTAATTTTGTTTGTGTTTTATTTTGCAACATGGTTAATATGGAAACATGTTTCACATGATCTCACATGTATAATCAAAATCACAGTGGTTGGTTTCTCAAGCAGGGGAGAGGGAAAGAATGAAGGGAGAGAATTTATAACTCAATAATTTTAAAAGATAATTATTAAAAATTATTTTATATGTAATTGAGAAATATTTAAGGAAATAAATATATTTTGAAAATGAGAATTATTATTAGTTGTTAGTGATAGTAATAGTAAGAATAATGTTAATGCATACAAGATAATTTGAGAACTGAGCTGTCACAAATGACTAAGGAATATGAAGGAGATACCTGAGCTACATCTCAAAGAAAACTAAGAATTCCAAGATAAAGAGAGAAAGGGAATCATAGTTTTCATATATGGAGATGTAATAAAATATTGTTTGTTTGGGGAATAAAATAATTATATCAATTTAATTAGAACATGGTATATATATTGAGTCACATGAAAGAACTCTAGAAAGTAGGGTAGAATCCAGATCAGCAAATGTTTTATATGCTAGGCTTTACACCCTATTTGCATCTCTCCCAAAATGAAATCCACAATTTTGTTCATAGGAACATAGATATAAACTATAAAATAAAGGTGTCAGACATATGCCACCTCTCTTATATGTGGCTCCCAGATTAAAATGTACTTAGGAAGCATTTAAGAAAATAAATAAAATTACATTAAGACAGAGATAACATTGAATTTTAAAAGAGGAAAAATATGTTCCTGATAGGATTTTTATGTACAGGTTAGTGGCCACCATTTCTTTTTGAGTTTCATATAATTATTACATAGGCTCTTGAAAGTCAAGTTCAACCCTCTCATGTCAAAGATAAGGAAAGTTAGACCAGAGAGTTTATGTGAGTTATTTAGTTTCATACATACAGCACCCCTAACACCAAATTCATTGAAGAAATTACAATGAATCCAGGAAACAAAACTACCTCCCCAATAAAACAAAACAAGACAAAACTTCTTTAATTAAATACATAGCATTGTGAAAGGAATTGTTCTAATGATTCACACTGAAAAACAGTAAATAAAAATGTTAGTTGTCTAAATTATGATGTGCTTTTAGATGAAGCCCATTTTAATTAGTTTTTGTATCTATGCAAATAGACATGTGTAAGCACACATGTAAACATATTTGTGCACAGGGAATATGTCATTATAGAATAGGCACATACATGTACAAGTCAGTGCGCATGTAGATAAACACACATGGGTATATATGTATATATCCCCTGCATACTTTGACATGGCTAATGTACATGATCTCAGAATTAAGTTTAAGAAAGAGAATGAATATGATCCATTTGGGGGAAATACGCAGTGCTTTTGGTAACAAGTAACTGTTACCACAAAAGCATCTCATCACTATTTCTCTAGTGTTTTTATATAATTACAAGTTAAGGAATATCATGATTTCAGAAGATTCAACATTATAAATAACCAGAGTAATGGAAAAATGCACGGTTGGCATAAATATACTGCAACATATTATCAAAAATGATTTGAGTGTGTGAGAGGTAAAATGTGTCATCTAGAATCTGTATGACCAAATTGGTAGTGGACCAATTTCACATCAATAATGAGATAATAGATGACTTCACTGGTACCCTTTGTAAAAGAACAATAAAAATCCCTGTAGTGAATTGGTCAGACTTTCTGTGAAAGATTTACAGAAATAAATGGAAGAGATCTTGTGGTTTACTATACCATTTTATGTGTACCAGTCTCCACAGATGCATTAGAATAATGAAATAAGTATGATAAATAACACAGAACCATAAATGAAAAAGTACTATATAAATGTACATTTTTTTGTCTGAATGAAAGAACTTTCTTTATTAATCTACAACTACTCTGAAGTTTATATTCTTAGAGAGCTCTTATATTCTTAGAGAGTCACTGAGGGAGTTGATGTAAGTGATCTATATACAGTATCAGAAGAGGAACTAGAAATCAGTTATTTCTGACTTGGAGTCTGTCTTTCCATCAATTGTATGATGCTTTCTTTATTTTTCCTCCTTCTTTCCTCCTTTTCTATCTTCCCCTTTCCTGTTTCTTTGTGTTCTTCTTCCTCCTTCTTTCTTCTTATAAAAAACATTCCTTGTTCAATTCATCTTTCTAATGGTGTTCAGATGGATGCTGTCCAGACTTAAGTCATCATGAGATAACTTCTTTTTTAATCAAACACAAGTACTGAAACATTAATTTATTTTCTGTAGACAGGTAAGGGAAAGATATGCTAATGAACAGATGACAGAGATGTGACCTCATCTTTTTTTCCAAATTATAGTTTTTTGAAAGGTTTTTTTGTTGTAGCTATATATATATATATATATATATCTTGGGAATTTTTAAAATTTGAAATAACCATATATCTAAATGCTGTTCTTAAATTTTGACAATTCATAGCTTGCAAGCCATAGTTTTGTCTTCAATAACAAATTCCAGTAAAATTTATCTGATAAATAAATATCTGAGAATAGTTTGAGTTCTTTATCTGTTGAATGAAAAAAAATGTTGCTTCAGTTTAAAAAAGATGAAGGACTTCTTCTGCAACTTAGATTGCTCTGAATCTCTCCCTTCCATCTCTTCCTATAGCTAGGTTTCACTCCCTGACCCCAATTTTTACACTCTCTTGAGACAACTGGACATTACCTGAGATGTTCTAAAGTAAATGCTCTGAATTAAGAGTTCATCATTCACTTGCCTAGAGTGAATGCTGCTTTGTTGTAACTGGATCAAATGATCTCCCTAGTCCTTTCCAGTTCTCTTGGCATATAATTTCCCTCTTTTTACTCTCCTTATGATATTATACATTTATATTTATTAAATTCATTTTATAAATTGAAAAGTTCTTAATGTTGCATAGTGAAGTTCACAGTAACCTAGGTAAAGCAGCATGATCTTGGATGTGTATGTACCAGTTAGCACATGAACGTGAACAAGGTGAACTGCCTCTGCTTTGCCTTGCCCTGTGAATTATTTGAAATAAAGGGAATTGATACTTTACTACCTTATTTCTGATGTCTGAGTCACTATGGGCAATGATATCAAAATGTATTTAATAGTCTAATTAGTTTTTCAACAGGGTTGGGGGTCGATAGGATTAGTCACTTCAATAGGAGATATTTATATATGAGAGGAATATCCTTGAAGGAGAGACAAAAATCATCCTTTGGTACATTGAATCAAAGGGTTTTTGTGCATTTGTTTTGAGTATGTTTTTTGTTTTATAACTGTAATACTCCTAAATTTATTGATGGTTCTCTGGTACCTAGTTGGATCCATATTCTTTTGCTCACAATTACCTTCTTTTTCTTTAAAATCCTTTTTAAACTAACCCCAATTAATCACAAAACACTTTAATAACATAAAATAGTATTTCATTAAAAATAGAAATTTAAACAGAAATTACTCTGACCACCTATTTCTCAAAACTACCTCTTGTCATACCTCTAGTTCCAGAATTGGAATAGTATGCAAATCTCAATCCCATTTTGGCTCAGCAGTACAGAGATGGATGCAAGAGAATACAAATGATATGATGATTTGTCTGATGGATGAAAGATGAAACCCTGAAACTTAGAAGACAGTTTGGTTTCTCAGAACTGGAGGTGAAACCTTGGAGTCGGAAAATCATTATTTTCTTGGCACTGGAATAATGTAGTCTCAAGGTTTGCAAAGCAATTCTGTATCAATGTCCTAAAGTTTGTCTGCCAAAAATATTAATCTCTGCAAACAGTGCTGCCAAATCACCTCTTCAGTCTTACTCTGATAGAATAGAGTGCTAGTTGCCATAGGTTCAATGTGCTGAACCATTAGCTTCATTATCTTCTACACTTATAGCTTCAGTAAGTCAACAAGCTTTTATTAGATACTTATCATCTGCCAAGTGCCATAGTAATCATTGAAGACACACACACACAAAAAAAACCCCAAAGAAACCAACAAAAATGAAAACAAGATAATCACTGCTTTCAAGGGGTTCACATTTTAATGTACATGACAGATATTGATGCTGACATCCTTTTGTTCCATCTCTAATATCTCTCCTCTCTTCTAGCTTTTCCACAATTCATTTCAAAATCTCCCCCTAAAAGTCTCCCCATTAACAATCTTCTGGGACAACTAATCTGTGAGTGGGAGACATTCTTCTAGTGATTGAGTATCTCTAGTCCCAAATAACTGAGGCAAAAAAGCAGTCCTCTAGACAAGGACTGATAATTAATCATTGGAATTGTATTCTGTACATATTACAGCTAATAGTTGTGACTATAAAAATGTGGTTTGTTTTAGAATATTAGTTGTTAAAGTCTGCCTCTTCTCTTACTTTATCTAGGATGTTTACAATATATTCATAGATTATTATCATAAAGGTTTTGTAATGATGGCAAGATTGGAATAAGGGTTAATATCACAATTACTTTTTAAGGTAGTAATAGTATCATTTTGGCAAGTGTTTTTTCAGATATTATAATAATTGAGCTCTGGTATTACCTCAGAAACATATCAGTTTCGGTAAAGCTTCCTCTACACATACTTGGTTTAGTCTACTTATGCTGTCTAATTCTTTTCTCTTTAGTTTGTAGCATTTAAAAAAAAGTTTTAAGAGATAATATCTAGGTAATTTAGTCATTTTATTAATAATGTCAATATTTTCATAAAAATATGGTCATGGGGCCATGTCTCTCTTAGACCAAAGACAATCATGGTACTGTGCTCATGGCTTATATGCCAATCAGAGGAGGGATGTTCCCAAGGGTAGCAACCAACTCTGATTTGTTAACAATTAATGGGAAAATGAATATTACAATGAGGGGCTTGATCATGGACTTTGATTATATAATTTATTTCTTAATTACTTTTGGGCAATTTATTTAAAAATTTTATCCTCACCAAGAGCTGAGTAGAACCCAATGACTTCCCCATTTGGCTGGGGTCTGGATAGAGGAGAAGTTTAGCTCAACCCACAGCTACCTAGATCTTGAAATGAGGATAAAAGAAAAATATGGAAACATCAATCTTCCCAAATCACTGATTATTAATAGCCATTTCTCTCAAAGGTTACTTCTATTTCCTCAGGTATTAGATCAAAGCCTATGTGAAGTGAAAGTCCAAATGTAATATCTCCATTGTTACTGAAATATTTGCTACTGCCATGGAAGCTATTCAGCATGGAGTTTAGATGGAAGAGGAATTTTCAACAGATGAATTCTCAATAAGTGAAGAAAACTCTCTGATGCTCTTGGTTTTAAATGACATTGTTCTAACTAAATTCAATCAAATGTGCCATTGCAAAGACTTCTAAATCAGATCAGTCATTCAAAGTGTTTTGACCTACCTAGCTATGAAGTAAATGAGGAATATCCATTTTCTAGGCTATGGTATGTAGTTGGATAGACAACTATAAGTACATACATATTACACTGAAATTGCTGATAACCAAACAGAATTGAATAGGAGGAAGAGAGCAAGTTGAATTGAATTTGAGAAATTGCCTAGAACACTTAATGACCACAAATTTCTCTTTGGAAAATTAAAAAGGTCTTATCCATTTAATGTTAATATCATTCCAGGAATGTAATCTGATTGTAAGCTTCTTGGGAGTAGAGCCTGTCTTTTGCTTCTTTTTTATCTTTAGCACATAGCAAGTTCCTGAAACATAGTCGACATTTAATAAATATTTGTTGTTTGGCTTGGATTGTAAAACATTAAATACCAAAGCCTCTGAAAAATTAAAGATGCATCAGTCAATATAAATGGCAAGGAAGGGGCATAGGGTAAGTGTGAGTAGCCTGATTTTTTTTTTTTTACTAATCAGCTATTATGTGAAAATTAACATAAAGATAATATCTGCCCTAAAGAATAAGCAGAAAGAAGATAGGCCCATTATGTCTTTTGGAAAGAATGAGAAGCAATAAGTGGACAGCTCATGTAAAGAGAATATATGTTTAGTTTATCATTAAGGGAAACATTTTTTTTAGGAAACCTGTGATTTCTTTGTAGGGAGTTCCCTGTAAGGAACTGCCTTTACCAATTCAGGTCAGCACATTCTCTTCAACTGACAGTTTTACAGAATTTTTTGGACAATGGAATATTAAATGATGCACCCAATGTCAAATAGCCAGATATGGAACTTAAATTAAGTTTTTCCTTATATAAAAATTATCTCTAGCCACTGTGCAACACAATCTTTCTGGAAGGAGTTATTGTTAGGGGTAATAATAAAATGATCAATTCCCCAAAACAGGAAATTTTAAAGGGAAAAGAGAATTATGTCTATATTTTTTTTCTCTTTGGATGTGAGAAGGGACATTTTCTATTTAATATACATTACTATAGTGATTATATATTTCATGTTTAACTAGAGAATGAATTGTATAATATATAATATGATATTAATATGCTATGAATAATGAAAAATTATGATGAATTTAGAGAATTCAGAGAAGCATGGGAAAATTTACATAAACTAATGCAAGGCAAAATAAATAAAGTCAAGAAAAGAACAAGTTGGGGTAGCTAAATGGTGTAAAAAGAGCACTGGCCCTGAAGTCAGGAGAACCTAAGTGCAAATCCGGTCTCAGAAACTTAATACTTTCTAGCCTTGTGACCCCATGCAAGTCACCCCCAGTTGCATCAGCAATAAACACCAAAAACAAAAACAAAAAACCCAACAACAACAAAAAACAATACATGTAATGACTAAAAATTATATAAGTGGAGAAAACAACCAAAGCACAATAGAAAATACATATTACAAAATTATAGAGAACAAGGCTTCAAATAAGAGATATAAGAACTATTTCCACCATATGTAGAGGTGGGAGATTCATAAGTGTGATACATTTTGTATATTTTTATATTTTTAATGTGTTGATAAGTTTTTTTTTAGTTTTTTTTCCTATTCTTTCTCTTTTGTCTTTGTTATGATGGATGATTGATTGGGAGAGGACTGGGAAGAGATAACAAAATTTTGGAATAAGAAGAAAGAAAATTAAAAAGGACATGTCCAGACAATGAAGATTTTTTAAGAACCTGGTGAGATTCGTAGAGAATAGGAAAGTAATAAATAATTGGCACAACTGCCAATATATAGGCATATGAGATGAAAAATTATATGTGTAACTTAGAGTTTCAGACTACCTTAGCCAGGAAGTCCATTCAGCCTATATAAACATAGAGAAAACCTGAATTTTTAAGCATACAAATGTGGGTTAATGAATAAATGGAACTTTTTCTCCAAAGAATATAATAATATAGTCTATTTTAGCCCAGAGATGATATATGAATTAATTGATCATATTTCACCTTAAATGGGGGATACTGAGCTTTGGGGCAGAAGAATATAATTTCTGAATGCTATGCTAGTAGGAAAAATTATATACTTAAGTAGTAAGGACTGTTATCTATGTTAGACATATACTGCAATATATAGTATATAAATGAGAAACCAAAATGATGTGGTAAAAATCATTAGATTTAGCTAAAGCTTCATAATCAGTGCATTTTACAAAAACTAATGGAGACATATACATATATATATGCATATATATATGTTTGTGTATATGGGTATGAAATGTATTTATTTATTTATATATGCATATGTGTGCATATGAAATGTATTAGCATCATTAATCCAAATATGGAAATATCCTCAGAGGGCATCTAATCCAACTCCCTCATTTTACAAATAAGAAAATGAAGACTCAGGAATGCTATATAATTCATCTAAATTCATACAACGTCATATATGCCAGAGATAAAATTAGAGTCAATTCTAAAATCAGAGCTATTCATATTGTACCATAGTTTTAATTCTTACTTTTGTTATTTTCTACCTGTGTGAAATTGGCAGACACTTGAGTTCTCTGTCTCCGTTTCCTTCTCAGTAAAATGATCTACTAAATATTATGATTCTATGACCCTGAATTCTTCAAAGCCAGAAATTTCTATGAACACTATAGCCCAGAGATGTTAAGTTTTTAGATTCATAAGGACAGATTGAAAATCAGGAGAAGGTGACAGCTAACCAGAGTCATAGGGGAAATGACTTTCAGTTTGAGGTAAGGGAAGAAATTTAGAAGGGATATATCGGCAGAAAAAGGATGACTATAGTGGGAAGTTGAAAATCCAGAAAGATTCCAAGACAATCTCTGCTGATCCTAACTAGTAACACTAGCCATTCATTAAGGTTTGTGTGTGTGTGTGTGTGTGTGTGTGTGTGTGTGTGTGTGTAAGGAGTTATATACTTTCTGATAAATGTATCTTACTCACCACCTTCCCATCCCATAGTTCAAATCCTTATCCTCTGTTAAAGTGAAGAATTCTAAATGTAACTTAGGTCTAAATATTTAGTTACAGTTATATTGACATAGTCATAAAACATCTGATCCTAAACCAAACCAAAACAAAAATTTAATGGTAACAGAAAAAAAATAACAAGAAAAGTAAAAATATTTTCAGGAACCATTTGCCAAATGAAGACATGCATTCTAATTGATTCTTGTTGTCTTCTTCCATGTCATATTCTGGAGATGGAATTCATCATCTATGAACTGTGAACTGTGAACTGTGAATTGTGAAAAACAATACCTTCTGATACCTGTGTCCTATAACTCATCACCAATAATAAAACTTGGTAGCATTTATATCTAGTTCTTCAAGTTTTGGAAGGTGTTTTATATATTTTTTTCTCATTTGATCCTCACAGAAACTCTGTAAGGTAGTCGCTGTTATTATCCCCCCCCCCTTTTTTAAATGAGCAAAGGAAGGCTGACAGAGATTAAGAGATTTGCTTACTCCTATTCCTACTCCTACTACTTCTACTACTTTTAACATTTATATAGTACTTATTATATGCCAATTTCTGTGCTAAGTTCTTTACAATTGTTATCTTATTTCATCCTCACAATAATACCATGATATAGATCATATTATTATACTCATTTTTCAGATGCAATATATAGGCAAACAGAGGCTAAATGATTTTTCCAGATTCATACAGTTAGTAAATGTTAAAGGCTGGATTTGAACTTAGATCTTCCTGAGGAACACCTTCTGGTATTCAATTCACTGTGCCATCTAGTTGCACTGGTAATCCTAACCACATAGGTAATCAGATCTGAGGCAAATCACTTCAAGGTCTATCCCACTATCTAGTCCTATATCTAACCCACTTAGCAACTGAATCCTGAGATTCATTCTGTCTTCTTACTATAGCTTTTCTCCACATTGCTTGTGTCATGACTTGCAAGTCACTAGGAATTAAATGAGGGAGGACTATACAAAGTCACCAACCTCACTCTCTCCTCCAGAGTCATCTGTGTACAGTGGCAAGACATAGATTAGGATAACTAGAGATGATCTAAGTTGTAGTAGGAAACCTTGGTCTTTTTTTTTTAATTTTTTTTTAATTTTTTTAAATTTTATTTTAGTTGCATAACATATGTGTGGGTAATTCTTCAACAATAACCCTTACATAGCTTTCCATTACAAATTTTTCCCCCCAACTCCCCACCCCTCCCCTAGATGGCAGGATATCCACTACATGTTAATTATGTTAAAATATTGGCAAATCGAATATATGTATACATATTTCCAAACTTATCATTGTTGTGCAAGAAAAACCTTATCTACACAAACGATGTATCAGATAAAGGAAACACAATGTAAGCAAACATCAATCAAGGAGTATGAGAATGTTATGTTGTGGTCCACATTTCACATCCCTCTCTCTGGGTGTATATGGCTTTCTTCAGTGAACAATTGGAGGTGGTTTGAAACATTTCATTGTTGAAGAGAGCCATGTCCATCAGAATTGATCGTCATATAGTACTGTTGTTGCCGTGTATAATGATCTCCTGGTTCTGCTCATTTCACTCAGCATCAGTTCATGTAAGTCTCTCCAGGCCTCTCTGAAATCATCTTGCTGGTCATTTCTTACAGAACAATAATATTCCATAATATTCATATACCATAATTTATTCAGCCATTCTCCAATTGAAGGGCATCTATTCCATTTCCAGTTTCTAGCCACTACAAAAAGGGCTGCCACAAACATTCTTGCATGTGTGGGGCCTTTTCCTTCCTTTATGATTTCTTTGGGATATAAGCCCAATAGAAATGCTGCTGGGTCAAAGGGTATGCACAGTTTGATAACTTTTTGAGCATAGCTCCAAATTGTTCTCCAGAATGGCTGTATCCGTTCACAGCTCCACCAACAATGCATCAGTGTCCCAGCCCTCCCACAACCCCTCCAACATTCATCATTAACTTTTCCTGTCATTTTAGCCAATCTGACAGGTGTGAAGTGGTACCTCAGGGTTGTCTTGATTTGCATTTCTCTGATCAATAGTGATTTGGAGCACCTTTTCATATGACTATAAATAGTTTTAATTTCATCCTCTGAAAATTGTCTGTTCATATCTTTTGACCATTTATTGATTGGAGAATGGCTTGAATTTTTATAAATATGAGACAATTCTCTATATATTTTAGAGATGAGACCTTTATAAGAACCCTTAAATGTAAAGATGATTTCCCAATTTATTGCTTCCTTCCTAATCTTGTCTGCATTGATTTTGTTTGTACAAAACCTTTTTAACTTAATATAGTCAAAGTTATCTATCTGGTTTTCAATTAAGAGTTCCAGGTCTTCTTTGGACATAAATTTATTCCATCTCCACAGGTCTGAGAGGTAAACTATATTATGTTCCTCTAACTTGTTTACAAAATCACTCTTTATATCCAGATCATGAACCTATTTAGATCTTATCTTGGTATGTGGTGTTAGATGTGGGTCAAGCCCTAATTTCTTCCACACTAGTTTCCAGTTTTCCCAGCAATTTTTGTCAAATAGTGAATACTTATCCCTAAAGCTGGGGTCTTTGGGTTTACCAAAAACCAAATTGCTATAGTTATTGCCTAGTTTGTCTTGTGATTCTATCCTATTCCACTGATCGACTACTCTATTTCTTAGCCAGTACCAAATGGTTTTGATGACCGCTGCTTTATAATATATTTTTAGATCTGGTACAGCAAGTCCATCATCTTCAGCCTTTTTTTTCATTAATCCCCTTGAAATTCTTGACCTTTTGTTTTTCCAAATGAACTTTGCTACTATCTACTATTTTTTCTAGATCTTTAAGATAATTTCTTGGGAGTTTGATTGGTATGGCACTAAATAAGTAAATTAGTTTGGGTAGTATTGCCATTTTTATTATATTCGCTCGTCCTACCCATGAGCATTTTAAGTTTTTCCAATTGACTAGGTCTGATTTGATTTGTGTGGAAAGTGTTTTGTAATTTAGTTCATATAGTTCCTGACTATCCCTTGGCAGATAAATTCCCAAATATTTTATACTATCAACAGTTATTTTGAATGGGATTTCTTTTTGTATCTCTTGCTGCTGAACTTTATTGGTAATATATAAAAATGCTGATGATTTATGTGGATTTATTTTGTATCCTGCCACTTTGCTAAAGGTGTGAATTGTTTCTAGTAGTTTTTTAGTTGAGTCTCTAGGGTTCTCTAAGTATACCATCATGTCATCTGCAAAGAGTGATAATTTGGTTTCTTCATTACCTACTCTGATTCCTTTTATCTCTTTTTCTTCTCTTATTGCTAAAGCTAACATTTCTAATACAATATTAAATAGTAATGGTGACAGTGGGCAGCCTTGTTTCACTCCTGATCTTATGGGGAATGGTTCTAGTTTGACTCCATTACATATGATGCTTGCTGAAGGTTTTAAGTAGATACTACTAATCATTTTAAGGAAAAGCCCATTTATTCCTATACTCTCCAGTGTTTTTAATAGGAATGGGTGTTGGATTTTATCAAAGGCTTTTTCTGCATCTATGGAGATAATCATATGGTTTTTATTAATTTGGTTATTAATATAATTGATTATGCTAATAGTTTTCCTAATATTGAACCAGCCCTGCATTCCTGGTATAAATCCTACTTGGTCATGATGTATTATCCTGGGGATGACTTTCTGTAATCTTGTTGCTAAAATCTTATTTAAAATTTTTGCATCA